>JAHUTJ010025561.1:0-24170 GCA_036250325.1 Characodon lateralis | reverse complement strand
TTTTTTCCCTGGTTTGCTAAATGGACGCACGGATTGGATCATGTGTCCAAAGGGGGAATGCTGGATATGGTTAAAAAATATTGGTATACAAATGGGTTTTCAGTGGTAGCTGAAAATTATTGTAAAATATGTTTGGTCTGTGCTTCTCACAACCCCACCAGGGTTCCTACGCAATCACAAGCTGCACATTCACCTCCACAGTTCCCATTTCAGCATTTGATGATGGATTTCATTGAGTTGACACCTGCTGAAGGGAAGAAATATTGTTTGGTGGTGGTGGACATATTTTCTAAATATGTTGAAGCGTTTCCAACAAAACACGCAGACAGCAGTGCTGTTGCAAAATCTTGGTTGACAGAGATTCTTCCCCATTGTGGGGTCCCAGAGGTAATTTCCAGTGATAACGGGACACATTTTGTTACCAAAGCGTTGCAGGAAATTAGTAAGCTTCTAGGTTTCCAGTTAAAGACAGATTGTGCTTACCACCCACAATCAGGTGGAGCAGTAGAACAAGAAAATGGAACAATAAAGAATGAATTGGCTAAATGCTGTAAAGAAACAGGGTTGTCCTGGCTAAAGCTCTCCCTCTGGTTCTTTATGCGGATGAGAAATAAATCCAGAGCTAATTTGAGTCATTTTGAAATCCTTTTTGGGAGACCTGTAAATACAGGGGGAAGACCGAGTACTAAGCAAACTAACAACTGCTCATTTTGAACATTCCATGTTGGAATATTGTAAGGTTCTGTCACGTTCTCTCTCTCTCTCTCTCCCATCAGATGGTGAAAGCTGCCTTACCCCCAGGAGCTGGCAGACCCCTGCACCAGTTCCAGCCAGGACAGTGTGTGCTGATTAGAGACACCAGGAGACGTCACTGGAGGGACAAATGGTGGAGAGGTCCGTTTCAAATTCTGCTGGTGACTCACACTGCCGTGAAGGTCCAGGGCAGGGACACCTGGATCCATGCTACACACTGCAAGGTGTTCACCGGAACACCACCTGAGTAGCATCCTAGTTCTGAACCCCATGCCTAGAGGGGCGTCCAATGACCAGCCCCCTGTACCAGACTGGTAACAGGGCAGCTTGAAGCGCAGAAGCCACTCAGGAGAGGCAGCAGGATTTTTAAATTTTGTTTATGATTTGTTTTCTCCTGGAAAAAAGAAAAAAGGAAAACAAAACTGTTTGCTTTCAGTACCAGAAGAAAGGACATTCCACTTCAAGGTCAAGATGCAGCTGTATGGAAGATGGTTTGTTCTGATGCTGGTGATTGGTATTGCAAGTATTTTTATTACTCCTGTGTTTATTTGGGAAAAAGTACAGCAAAGACAATTTGTGACTAATCTGAGCAATTACGCCAATAATACTCATCACCTGATTCGAAGAGAGATTCATCACTTTTCTGACTACCATGATCATACTGATAATCTGGTGGCAACTGATGCATCAAACTGTCAGGGAGATAAGAAATGATAATTGCTATGTTCGTTGTTTGATTCCACGTGCTATTAATGATCAACCATAGTTGGTACCTGTTCCTATTGATACTGCTTATACTATAGCTACTTTCTTTCCAGATTGGCAACATAATCAGCTGGTGGAGGTCATTTTTCCTTGGGTGAGGAATTACACTGTAAGGCAAAGCAGAAATGTTAGTAGATTTTCTAGTGAGACTAATTAAACATGTGCTTTACAGGAACTCTTTATAGATTTCGGGGTAATATGAATCCAATAAGGGATTCAGATATTTGTATAGCACAGGAGGAAAACACACCTTATTTCCTTGAAAAGACAGAGGGTTGCAAAACTATTATACCTGTTTCATGTGCTTTAACCAACAGAAATAAATCTGAGCCATGTCCTATCAGACCTGATCCTTATACCATTTCAGGATATTCGGTCCCAGATCCCTTTGTGTTAACTCTTAATCTTACACCCTTACCGAATGGAAGTAAATAGTATGGCCAGGCAGGTAAATTAACCAGGGTCCTTGTCACTTTTCCTAGTAGAGATGGGTACTCATGTCCTAAGAACATGGTTTGGATGTGTGGAAATAGATTATATCTGTATCTGCCTGCTAATTGATCTGGAGTATGTTATTTAGCTCATTTACTACCTACAGTCACTACTTATGATTCAATCACCCCATTATTAGAAAGGAAGACAATGCTCAAATGGCAAAAGATAGCTAGGATTTCATATTGGAAAGGGATGGTGCTAGTTATGGTGCTGCTAATGCAGCCCATAGGATTAATGAGTTGTCAGTTGAGTTAGAAAATATTACTGCTTTAACTGAGGAAGGTTTCACTGTTCTGACCAAGGAGCAGCAGGCTATAAGAACTATGAGTTTGCAAAATTGAATGGCTTTGGATTACCTGTTAGCTGAGAGGGATGGTGTTTGTCATTTAATGGGGGACTAATGTTGCACTTTTATTCCTGATGTGTCTAACAACATGACAAGTATCCATGATAAATTACAGGAGTTGCTGACGACTCAACAGAAAGAAAATATGGGTTCCTCTTGGAATCCTTGGTCTTGGTTCATTACTAGTGGTTGGAAATCCTGGTTAATAAAGATTGGAGTAATTATTTTATTTTTATTTTTGATTTTGATGTTTCTTTCATTTTGCATTGTTCCAATGGTTAAAGGAATGGTAATGAGACTGATTAATGTTTCCATGCTGAACGTTTACCCAGACGGTATGGATGAGGATGGATTTTATATTGCCTAAGATGCCATAATGATGTAATAACTCTAAACTGTTTGGGGAGATATTACTGATGTTAAGCATTCTAGTGGTATAAGTAGAGATTTGGAAATTTATTATTTTAAAGTGTTGTTATCCTTATTACTTCAGCCTTTGTTTTGCTAGTAATTTGAGAACATTAGATCTTAGAGAAAAGATCATGAAAATAAAACATGTATTTGTTGTATATTATTTTCTTAGTTTTACTTTGATTATAATCTTGGGTGATGGTTTTGTAGAATTTTCCTTTCGTTATGTGATTATCTTGTAATCAGAAGAAATGAGTGTTGTGGAAAATTCTTTTTAATGCTCTGACCTTCTTTTTACCCCTCTCACCTATGACCTCTGTGTTTGGTTACTTAGAGGAGATGGGCTCTAAATTCATTATAAGGAGAGTTTATGGTTAACACTCCCTGAAGTGTTGTATCTCAAGGGATGGTAGATGGGTGCCCTCATAAATAACTTTGTTACCTCTGACCTGGGGAGGGTCTAGGGGCTATATTTCCAAACTCCTTTAAATTGAGATAACACCCACATACTGGTATAAATACTGTCTGTAAATTCTGTTTGGGTTTCTCTGATTAAGCTCAATGACAGGGTCTTCAAATGCTGTATGCCTTTGAATAAACTTATAAAGACAAAGTCAGGTCTTTCTCTTGTTAATGAGTTGTCTTCTCTCCCACTTTGATTAGAAAATCAACAACAGGATCAAACCAATATGCACAAAAATGAGACCATTATGGAAACTGTAAATAATCGTATTTGGTTCCCATTTTCAGCCCATTTCCTGCAAGGCCTTTCTGAATTGTTGACTGGAGTGCAGGACCCTGATAGGTTGCCTCCACTATGATAAACCACCACAACCTTGCTTTGGAAGTTTTGTGCATGTTCAAAACTCTCAGGGAACTATCATGCTCCATCATTTGTAACGAGGAGCCCACTGTATTCCTAACATGCCCAAAATACCTCACTAAAACCTTCCAAAAAAACATGGATATGGTTTTTAAAATTATATCAGTATTAGTCCAGTATTGATGGGGCCCTAGGAACTCTCCCTCCTATATTTAACAGTGATTGAGCTGACTAAAAGATAAGCTACTGCTATGTACTTAATAAATCTTACAAAAAATCTTTTTTGCTTGTTTGTTCCCACAGTGATAATCTCTGTACATATGACATAAGAGAGGACCCTAGAAGTGTCCAAATGTATCTTGTCATGTCAAGGATAACCTCCAGAAAATAAATAATAGCATTTTTTTCAGTTAATTATAATCCAGTGTTGAAATCTTAATTTTCTAAAAGGCCTTAGACTCTGGGAGGTCATAGGTATTTACATTGCTTTTGGCAATGGGATCAGTACCAATTTTGTCGCTTTACATTTTCAGGTCCTTGTTGCCTGCTGATCTTCAGGGATACATGTATTTTTTTTCAAGTAGATTTATATGGAGGGATATTGAGCAGTTTCTCTTTTACATCTAGCAAAACACTGTCTGGTCGCTGTTTGGATATTAAAAGTTTGGACTGCTCAGAGCTAATTAGCAAAACCTGCTTGGTTTTCGGCCATAATTAAACAACTCAAGGTCTCATCAAGTTTCATAGCAATTCCTGAAAATGGAATGTTATAATTGTTTACACCACATTTGTATTTGAACCCAAATCCAAATATATTTGGATTTGGATAAAGCACATAAAAAAAACTATTTTTTAACTAAAGTGCTGTACAGTTCTAAAACAGGTCAAACCAAGGCCAAAAAATAATAATACAATATAAAAGAAACAATAAAAGCACAAAGAACACTACAAAGGCTGTGTTAAAATAAAAAGGGAAACAGCAAACTGACTCACATTGTGCCAAAAGCCACTGAAAATAATTGTGTTTTAAGAGAGACTTAAGAACAGCAAAAGAAAAGGCCTGTCTAATATTTAATAGCAACTTCATTCATTCATCACTGTACTCCAATAAACACTCGTATTCTCACTGTTGTGTTGTAAGAGACTGTGTTATCAG
Organism: Characodon lateralis; assembly: GCA_036250325.1. NCBI lineage: Eukaryota > Metazoa > Chordata > Actinopteri > Cyprinodontiformes > Goodeidae > Characodon > Characodon lateralis. The sequence goes on along the minus strand of JAHUTJ010025561.1, from coordinate 19,421 downwards.
CAGTGTAGCTCGCTTATTCTGTCTCCTCAGTTCATTTATTCTCCTTGTCCTCCCATCAGACCCATAGCTTTGGCTGAAGTTCCTATGTTTGGTTTCCCAATGTCTCTTTAGATTTCCACTCTTTATAAGTCCAACTGATTCTGAACATATATGGACAACTGGCCTTTCACCCGACGGAGGTTAAAAAGAAAATATATGCTTTTGTCCATTTATCTTTAAATGTGCAGTTTCATATTCCACTTTATGTATTTTTTACAAATCCATCTTTTTTTACTCACTCATCTGTGCACCACTAAGTCATTGTACTGTCAGCAAGCGTGAGCTCCCAAGCTAGTAACTTCACAGCTATTAACAGCAATGTTAATAACACCCCAGGGCACTACACATAGCTCCAGGCACCAGTGGGCCAGTGGAAACACAACTGGTACTGTACCGAGTAGAGCGAAACCGAGTGGACCAGAGCTGCATCGCCTAAAACGAGCCAGTGGAAAAGAAGCACGAGCAACCCACGTTAAAGGACTCACTTAGCTTCTTCTTTGTCATTTTCTAGCAGTTGGCATACAACGATGTGGTGCATTACTGTGCATTAACATCACCGTGTATGTCAATATAAGTGAACTATGTGAACTCTACTCTTTATCCTTTTTGGCTTAGAAGGAGCTGACTTCGTTAAGTAGAGCGAAAAAGGTCTGTGTATGCATAAAATGTTAATATACTTTTTTCTGACCCAATATAGTCAGAATGGTTACATTTAATTATCTTGTGATTCTTTTGCTAACTACGAGTCTTGCTTCCAAAATATAAGATCCATCAGGAGAGGCGAGGGGCTTTTTCCAACAATAGAGTATATCTGTGTATGCATGTGTGCATGCGCTTGTGTATATAAGGTTTCTCCATAAGAATATACAATAACGAGCGTGGGGAGCCACAGACCTGCCCCCTAGGACTCGAGACAGACACAGAAGAGATCGGAGCCACATATATCCAAAGTCCCCCCAGAGAACAGGAACCCCGGGAGGGCCACCGCTGGAACTACCGCACTCCAGAGAAGAGGAGAGGAGAGCCCCAGGGGAACTGCCCAGCACCACAGTGCAGAAGCCCCAGGAAGCTGCAGCGACAAGCCCACAGGCCCAGCTAACAGCTGGCAACGCAGGAGCAGATCCAGCCACGGACCCAGAGACCCGAGTCCCAAGGGCACACCACTCACCAGCAGAGGCCCGACAGAGCCAGGGGGCCCAGGCCCTGACAGAGCCAGAAGGCCTAGGCCCCACCAAGTCAAGTCAAGTGAAGTCAAGTTTATTTATAAAGCGTTTTCAGCAACAAGGCACTCAAAGCGGTGTACATGAGGAAAAACATTACAATGATACAGAACACAGAAAATCAAATCAAATGACACTAATAATCCTTGGGAGTAATAATAATTAATAATCCTTCCGGGTTTACTGGTAGAAATTGGTTCCAAGCCACTCTTAATAATAAAGCATCTTATGCTAAAAGAAGATGATAATNTAATCCTTGGGAGTAATAATAATTAATAATCCTTCCGGGTTTACTGGTAGAAATTGGTTCCAAGCCACTCTTAATAATAAAGCATCTTATGCTAAAAGAAGATGATAACATTGATAGTGTCATCATTCCACTGAATTCTTACTAGGGAAGCTGAGTCACTGGTACTAAACAGCTTTAATCCATGTTTTCAGGTGCTAATAATGTATTGCTTTTACTGGTACTGAAGTTGAACTAAGTAATAACAGTCCATCGTAGTCTAACTAAGAAAGCTAGGTCATTGGTGTAAGAGCAGCTATAGTCCAAATTTTCTATTAATAATAATGTTTGGTTTTCGCTGGTAATCCTTCTAGTAATGAAATCACCCAATTAGGTGCAGGGCTAAGCAACACACAAGAAGAAAAGATTTTGCAAGAGTGCGGTGGAATCCTGGGGTGCGAATAAATAACTGTGAGTGTGTGTGCAAGAATTTGACTGTCAACACAGATAGGGCGCCATTGTCCTTGAGGGGAGAGATGGACGTTTTCTCAATTGGCCGCAAAGTCTAATCTGGGTCACAGCTTTTCGGGGGTGCTAGGCAAGAGCGGCATGTTTACATAACATTCAGGAGACATTTTGTCGATAGCCACTTAGCAGAAGTTGCCAAGGCCACGTTGGAGCACCAGATTTAGAAAAACAATAAATGTTGTGTGCATTTCCAACCACTTTAAGAGTTTTTACTGCTATCTCTCAATTGCAAATCCAAATATCCAAATTTCTGGGACGTTCCGTGGTTCTAGAGCGAACAACCTTCTCCATGATTAAAACCTTTCACCTCTGAGTCCAAAAGCCGCTCCCAGGCTACGATTCTGTTCAAGAACCATATCCAGCTTGTGGCTTAGCTCTCTTAACAATTTAGTCTGAGCATTGATCACTCTGCAGATTCCATCCAGCATCGCAGGCAGCTTTGGGATGCTTTGAACAGCTGCCCAAGTTTTGCTACTCACTCGATAAGTCGGGTAACCGCCGGCTCCAACAAGCAGAAATCCTTTTATCAAAAATCCAAATGTATAAACGTCTTCTGCGTCCTCAACCGACATTGTAGTCAAGCACACAATCTTCCACTGTTCCCAGGAATCCATTGTGTATCCAGAGAAAAATGTACCAGCTGGGCAAGAGGGTTCTCGTTTACCCTGTCTTCCCATGGATAAAATTTGATCAAGTGCGTTGAGAGACCAGCTGACCAAGTCCATAATTTGCAAGTTTGGAAGATATGTAAAGTGAGGCTCTGAGAAAAACAGACAAAAGCAGATGCAGAAGCAGCAAAGAGGGAGGGATCACATGTTCCCACTCTCATGCGTACACATATAAACAATGACACCTACACACCCAACGTAAAGATACACAACAAATGGACACTGTACACTCACTCGCATTCCCCATTTGCACTCTTCACCCCCAGGTCCAGGTACCGATACCTCAGAAGGGCAATCAGCCCCCGGACCGAAGAGGTGGTCCCCTTCATTCCTGGGTGGAAACAGGCAGACCAGCTAATGTTACTACTGTTACTAAATTGAATACTACAGTTTCCTAAATTTTCTCATACCTTCTTCCACATAGTACAATATAAGAATTATTACATCCAGTAAAACCATTCATTATTTTGGCTGACATTGCTGAAGATTTTAGCTGAAATAAAGTGATTGCCAAATCACTGTAAATGTATACATTAGCTAGTTTACTCATTGGACTCTTTATGAGTCTATATATCAAAATCAAAATAATTTGTATTAACCACTGAAATGATGTTATATTAGCAGCAGTGTGGATAACTGTTGTTTTCTGATTTAAATAAAAGTTAGAAAATATTTAAAACATTTGTTTCTAATCTTCATGTTACTGTAATAACATAAAACATGGTATTTTTTCTTAAGCTTATTATACTTTAAAAATCTCATACCTGCCCAGTGCTTATTGTATTGAGCTGTTGGTGTCTTTCCATTATTACTAACAGATCTGCCAATTCTCCTCTCACGTTCAATACCAAGAAGACATTTTTGTCTACATAACTGCTGTTTACTGGGTATTTTCTTTGTTTTAGACCTCTATGTAAACCTGAAGGATGGCAGGGGATGAAAATCCCAGTAGAGCAGCAATTTCTGCAATACTCAGGCTAACCTGTCTAGCAACAGCAACCATGTCATGTTCAAAGTCACTTAAGTCCTCTATCTTTCCCATTCTGATGCTCACTTTGAACGTCAGTAAGTCGTTTTCACCATGCCTGGTTGCCTAAATGCATTAGTTGCTGCTATTTGTACAACGTTACTGGCTCCTTTATCATTTGTGTTAACAATCATTTGAATGGAGTACCTAATAAAAAAAGCCAGTGTGTGTCTATTTTCTCATTTACATTTAAGTTTTGAAATTTTCAATTTGACCAGATGGTGCTTTTTCTTTACTGTTGCTTTTATCATCAGATATATCAAGATGCCAAACAAACTAAGATTCCAGTGCAAATGATTTATTAGAACACGGTTATCCATCAATACACCAGCTGAAAATATACATCAGTGTGGTGCCCTTAAGATGTATGACTATTTCTACCATCTTATACACACATTATCAGTCATAAAATCACACTTTTTTTCACACAGTTATTGCACTGCATGCCCCTAGCTGGACTCTGACACACACACACACACACACACACACACACACACACACACACACACACACACACACAGAACACACACACACACACACATACACACAAACAAACATACAAACACACACATAGTGTTTTCTTATTCTTATAAGGACATTTGACTTCTATTCATTGCTATAGGCTATCCCTGACCTTTAACCTGAACCTAACCCTTAGCACTATGTATCTTACCCTAAGCCCAAATTCAATTCATACCTTCACCCAAACCTAACCATTAACCACAAAATATATTTCCCCTTGTGTGGACAAGGCACAATGCCCACACAATGTTGAATGTCCTCACAATGTTAGTGTCCCATCAGGGATTGATCCACAAAATGTTATATTTACAAATGTGTGTGTACACACACATGCTCAGGAAAGATATAGTATATACTGTAGGCTTAAAGCTGTTACATCAAACATTTACTGTAAACAGCAACAGGCCCCAGTTCATGAGCTCATTAAATGTAATGTAAACACATCTTAAAGCAACAAGTGATAAAGAAAATTACTGTTCTTACTGAAGAGGAAAAATGTAAATTGCTAGCAATATTTAGAGCAAATATCAGTGGTAAATTATCAGTAAGCCTAAATACAAAAGATGGTGTATAAACTGAATGACATCTAAACAGTATGTACCATAGCTTCTTTATTCTTCTATTTGATTCTCTTAATCTCATTTTGATTAATCATTTTTATCACTACAGTTTGACTCTGGCAGTATAATTATCTTTTTTTTTTTTTTCAATGAGTGAGTGCTTGCGTCAAAGACTTCTATTTTCAATATTTGGCAATCACTCACCATCACTGTGGGTTTTCAATAGCAATATCAAAATATTATAATATACGAATGAGAACTGTTTTGAAAATTCAGCCATAATAAAAAAACTGTTTAGCTGAGCAAGGAGAACAGAAAAGAGAAAAACAAGGCCCTATTACATATGCTGGTTTGTGAATGATTGCATGACCTGTATTTTTATTTATTTTTTTCGTTTCAGAGAAATTATGATAAATGAATGAGAACTAGTTCTTCTTGGATGAGATGTAAACTCAGTTCAACTCAGTTCAAAATATTGAGATGGTAAAACAAAGAAATCAGTTCATGTATGTTATATTTTGAAAAAAAATCCTTCTAAACATTACAGCACCATACAGTTTAAATACAGTGGGGGAAACAAGTATTTGATCCACTGCTGATTTTGCAAGTTTTCCCCCTTGCAAAGCATGGGGGAATCCAAAACAAAAATATAGAAAATCACATTGTGTGATTTTTAAGTACAGTGGCTTGTAAAAGTATACATACCCCTTGAACTTTTCTACATATTGTCACATTACAACCACAAACATAAATATATTGTTTTGGAATTTTATGTGAAAGACCAACACAAAGTTGTATACAATTGTGAAGTGCAGAGATTCACAGCTCAGGTGGGGGAATCTGTCCACAGGTCAACTATTTGTGCAGTCGTGCACTGCACAAATGTGGTCTTTATGGAAGAGTGGCAAGAAGAAGGCCATTGTTGAAAGAAAACCATAAGAAGTCCCGTTTGCAGTTTGCCAGAAGCCATGTCGGGGACACAACAGACATGTGGAAGAAGATGCTTTGGTCAGATGAGACCAAAATTGAACATATGGCCAAAATGTCATGTGTGGCAGAGAACTAACACTGCACATCACTCTGAACACACCATCCCCACTGTCAAATATGGTGGTGGCAGCATCATGCTCTGGGTGTGCTTCTCTTCAGCAGGGACAGGGAAGTTGGTCAGAGTTGATGGGAAGATGGATGGAGCCAAATACAGGGCAATCTTGGAAGAAAACCTGTTGGAGTCTGCAAAAAACTTGAGACTGGGTGGAGGTTCGCCTTTCAGCAGGATAACGACCCTAAACATAAAGCCAGGGCTACAATGGAATGATTTAAAACAAAACATATGAATGTGCTAGAATGGCCCAGTCAAAGTCCAGACCAAAACCCAAATGAGAATCTGTGGCAAGATCTGAAAACTGCTGTTCACAAACACTCTCCATCTAATCTGACTGAGCTGAAACTGTTTTACAAAGAAGAATGTGCAAAAAATTCCATTACTAAGTGTGCAAAGCTGGGAGAGACAACACCCTAAAAGACTTGCAGCTGTAATTTCTGCAAAAGGTGGTTCCACAAAGTATTGCCTCAGCAGGGCTGAATACTTTTACACAATTCCATTTTCAGTTTTTTATTTGTAAAAAAAAGAAATCATGTATAATTTTCTTTCCACTTTGCAACTGTATACCACTTTGTGTTGGTCTTAAACATAAAATTCTAATAATATATATATATATATATATATATATATATATATATATATATTTATATATATATATATATGTGTGTTTGTGGTTGTAACGTAACAATATGCATCAAGGATTTTTTTTGTATATAATAATAGTGGAAGTGTGCTCAACCCCAAAGCAGAAACCTTTAATTTTTCCTTTGAAATTGAAGGAATAGAGTAGAATTTTCAAGTAGGTCAATTATAATTTCAAAGCATAAAATTTAATTTCAAATCATGCTTTTCAAATTAAATATAATAATTCAGATTCAGTTTCCAGTGGCACAAATCTCAGCCCATAACAATGACCAAACAGTTAAGTGTTGTATTCCTGTCCTTTAAGGCATTGCATTGCCAATGCTTTGTTCAAAAGTATATTTAAGTCACTAAAGTCCAGAGACACAATAGGGTGGTTTTACTAAACTGTTAAGGCTGATGTTTTAACAGCACTGTGTATTTAAAACAGAATACCTGCTATTTCCTTTTATCTGTAAATTTATTAATGGGATACATGTGAAATGTTTTTAAACAGCACTAGCATTTTATAGCAGTAAGGTTCTGTAAAGTTTGTTACTTATTGTGAATTTTGCTTGATCATTTAAGTCATAACTTTTAATGTTTCTTAAAATGCCCATTTTAGAGGTCAATTGGCGCTGTATAAATAAACTGAATTGAATTGGACAAGTTTAAAAAATTCACCTTCTCTCAATGTTCAAAGCTACTTTACTTGTACCAGTAGGTAGATGGTTATTTTTACCCTTTTGTCACTGTTTCACACTATCTTTCACCATTGAATTGTTGAGAAAACATTCAGCTAAACTGATCACAATGTAATAACTTATCTTTGGTTAAATGTTTTTTCACAATACATTTAAGTCATGCAAATGATTTGAATGAACTTATACCAGAAAATTTAAGTAATCTGGATGAACCTCAGCCTAAAGCAAACAATTGCGTATCCCCACATCATTGCATATGGCTTGGCTTCTAAATAATCAGATTCTTAAGAAATAACTGCCTACAGCTGAACTATTGCTATGATTCCATACAGGACATTAGGGTTAATTATGAATTTGCTACCATTGATCATATACCTCTCTCTGTGTCTGTAAACATGAACTGCATACCTGCTCTTTTGCCTGTACACAACAATATGAGCATGGGAAAAATAGCATGGGATCACTTGTCTGAGAAAGATCTATTAGATTATTGCGATCATTATGCGTTGCAATACATTTATACTAAAGGAAGCCATCTCATGCCATGATATGAACTGTAAGAACCCTCAACATAGTGCTGAGTTATGCACTATGGATGAGAATGTTGTGAAGTCTCCTCTTACCTCGAGCAAGACACTGTATAAAACCAACTTACACAGTATCAAGGCAGGCTGGAATTATTATGTAAATTTATAAAGAGAAATGAAAACACTCTGAGGTCTGATTCACTTGCAAGGAAGTAAAAAACAAAAAATGTCAAGGAATTCTGAAAAGAAATTAAGAAATAATTACAAAACATCACTTCCAACTACTATCGATGGTGTCAGTGATGTAAAATAAATTGCTAAGTTATGGCAGGAGCATTACAGTGAGCTGCTTAACTGTGTCAAAAGTAACACCTTTGTAGTGGGTGATATACATAGTAATGAGAATGTGATTGTTTCCCCTCAAGAAATACATAATACAATCATGACATTGAGAAACAGCAAGGCATGTGGTTTGGATAATATTTCTGCTGAGCATTTCAAAAATGCATGTAGGAAAATTTGTCCATTACTTTCCATGTGTTTCACTGGTTTGTTACCAAATTTAATGCTATCTATCATATTGGTACCCATCATTAAGGATAAAGCAGGTAAGATTAGCTCTTTGGAGAATTACCGACCTATAGCCTTAGCTAGTAGTCTGTCAAAAGTCCTAGAAATGATTCTGTTGAATAGGTAAGAGGAGTTTGTCCGGACCCCTGACAATTAATTTGGTTTTAAACCTAAACACCTAAAGCATCCTTGCATTAAAGGAGATTCTAGACTTGTATAACAGGCACAATTCCACAATATTTATGTGTTTTATTGATGCCCCAAAAGTATTTGACCGTGTGAATCATCAAAAGCTGTTTCACAAGTTATATAAAAGGGGAGTACCAAAATATCTAATCAGAGTCCTTGTTTATTGATATGAGCATCAATCAATGTACGTAAAATGGGGTAATATTGTGTCTGATGCATTTAATACTGGAAATGGACTCAGGCAGGGAAGTAGACTGTCTCCTCTCCTCTTTAACTTTGATATGGATGAGCTGTCAAAGCTTTTGAATTGCTGCAAAACAGGCTGTGTAGTTGGTGACCGCATAATTAAACACCTGATGTATGTGGATGATTTGGTGGTCCTATGTCCATACAGTGCTGGCCTTCAACAGTTACTAAGGACATACTCTCAATATGGCTATGACCTTGATATTAAGTATAACGCCATGAAGAGCAACGTTGTGATTGTTAGAAGCAAGGCAGATAAGCATCTGATAACCCCTGATTTTCCCTGTCTGGTACTGTTCTCAACATAGGCAATGAGGTTAAATATTTGGGACATTATATAAATGATGACCTGTCTGATGATCGTGACATTTACAGGCAGTATTGTATGATGTATGCTCAAACTTATACGCTGGTCAGAAAATTTGATATGTGTTCACCCTCCACAAAAATAGCTGTTTTTAAACCCTTCTGTACTCAATGTACATTGCCCATTTATGGCGACAATACAAAAGAGGCCGCATGCAGAAACTTCAGGTAGTATATAATGACACTATGAGGCTACTCCTCAAACTACCTAGGTGGAGTGGTGCTCATCACCTGTTTGCAGGTGTTGGTGTACCCACATATCCTGCTGTGTTCAGGAATCTTATGTACAGGTGTATGTATAGATTATCTGTGTCAAGGAATGGCATAATTGTAATTTTAGTAAACCTTGCACTGAGTACAGTCAGATTTACTTCAAGACTGTGGAATCACTGGCTTCATAATTTATTTGTGGGTCAATGAACAATATCATGTGTTGTGGTTTTTATAATTTGTCATTTTATTTGTTTTTTACTTTCTTTTTTGTATGTGCTTTCTGTTGGTTTTTATTTTATCTTATTTTTATCAATTTTTTTTAACTATGGACTATCCTTGTGTCTGGAATAAAGATTGATTGATTGATTGATTGATTGATTGATTGATTGATTGATTGATTGATTGATTATTAAATCAAGTTTCCAGTAGTGCACTATAAACTACAATGTCTGATTGTAGTTGACCATGTCAACAGACATACTGACTCCTAGCTGAACACTCCTGGCTTGTTTCTGAATATCCGTTCCTGTTAGTGTTGTAGGTGTGGAAATCAACACAAAGCCATACAGTGCAGTATGGGGGAAAACTTGTTTTGCTCCTAAGATCTTGTTACAGTAATTTCCTGCCTCATTATTAATTTCATAGTTGTTAATTATTAATTATTTATAGGTGCATGGCCTTTTTGTTGTGTTTTCTTTATAAATGCAAAAGGGATCTAGTCAGTTCAAAGTTTAACCTTCATTGTCTTCTTGGAGGGAAGATGGCAGTTTTCTGGTTACCCTTGTTGGGGTAATCCATTTTGATTGGACAGACCAAATAGGCTCCACAGCTCAACACGCACAGCTCAACAGACATCGCAGCTCTGACGTCACCCGGGATTACAAAACCCATGGAACATAAAGATTCGTAGACATTACCAGTGTGTCTCACGTGACGATGCAACGGAGGCTCGCAGGCAAACTTTTTTCTCCACACAGCCATTCCTGGAAGAGCATGAAAGCTGGACATCTGTCTGATATAAGAAGGTCAGAAGATTCATATACTGATTGAAGACCCGTGCCAACACCCGGCGCAGGTAAAAACCCACAGAGGTTTTTTTTTCCAAGGAGAGGTGTTTCCCCTTGTGATTCAGTCGACTAAGCGGTTCTCCGTATCTTCCCCTTTTGGAAGGATGAGAAGTTTACCTTTTTCTTTTGAGTTGATCATGGACGCGTGAGCTCCCCCCCCGTTTTTCTTCAAACCTGACCCATCCTCAACCGGTGGAGAGAAGAAGTCAACGTCAAAGTAATTACGTTCTTTTTTTTATATTAAATCCGACAGGTGCATTAAGAGGTCTGGACAGGATGAGGCATTTAGAATCACCAGTAGTTAATCCAAGGTATCAACTTGTTGCATGCAATACTGATTGTACATAGTGTTTGATTTGCTGTGCAAGGTGCGTGTTCATGTTTTTGTCTGGATGATCCCAAATCACCCAGTTAGAGGTTGGATTTTAAAGTTTTCCATTCAAAGCAGCTGCGGTCTGGGCCTCACCTGACCACTCCTTTCTTCCAGTTTTATTACTGGAGTTTTTCCACTGAGTTCCCGCCTCAGAGTTTTATGACTCTTTGTTCGAGGTTCAGGGCAATCAGCTGCTAGGGGCTAAGGGCGCAGCCCACTGTTTTACCAGCTGATCGCCGCTATCGAGACATCAGCACACCAGGAGGGCTTCTCTTTCCAAGTTAACCCAAATTGCACATTTTGTCCATAAAACTGCTGGTTTGATCTTCAAAGACACTCAATGTGCATATATTTTCTTTTTTTGTTATTGTTAGGTAGTCATTTTTATCCCCTTTATTTAGAATAGTGCTTGTTAGTTAGGTGAAGGTCTTTGGACCAGAATGGTGGTATATCAGAATTATATGGCTTCAATAAATCTACATATACTGTATATAATTAAGAGAAGCATTTGTGTTTTTTTCGTGCAAGAGTGATTTATCTGTCAAAATAAGGTCGATGTTCCTCCACCTTCGGTGAAGCGATTGATTAAACAGTGAGATGGTTTTTGGTTTATAATTATCAATTATTAATGAAAATTTATTAATTGTAAATATTAGGGGCTTTGAACCCATAATCTCAACACCAGAGGACATCTCTGGTTTCTAAATTATGATTTTTAATTAGAATTTTGATATATTTTAACTAATCAATAATCATAATCCTTACACCCTAAACATCCCACCATGTCTGAATGAGACTAACCTGTCTTCGATCAAGGCTGGACCTAGAGATTCAATAAGAGAAAAGCAATTGTATTGTTAACTGTAGCAAAATAAAGTTGGACAGAAAATACAAACATTAATCTGTCTCACTCAGGTTCATTGTCCAGGTCAGCATTTCCATACAATAATGGTAACAAACACATTATAATACAGATTGAATGACAGGAACTAGGTCTTTTTGCTACATTATTGTGGCATGCACTTATTTTGCCATGGTAAATTACACTTAGATACTGTTTTACAACTAATAGTTATTGTGCTTTGGGTTGTTTTGAGTCTGTGTCACTTTTTTGTGAATAGATTTATGAACTGGAAACTTAACTCTTAAGAACTAATTTTGTATTGGAGCTTTGTTTGACATAATTTCTTGTTAAACTTTGTGCATTTTTTGTATGCACTGCATTGATCAAACTTTTGTAATTTTGTGTCCATTTTGGGCTGCAGAGAGGATCCTGCCAGTTCAAAGTGAACACCTGATGGACAACAATGGTGTCCTCCAGCAGAGCTTGTATCTTAAACACCATGTGCATTTAAAACTCCACTCTGTGTTTAAGTGCTTTCTTCAACCAAGGCTAGACTGAGTGACTCTTTATTTTGGATCAGTCACAGGCAAGTGACTATTTGTTTCATGTTTGTTTATTCCACCATATCCAGTCATGCATATGGGATGCAATTAATATGATCTATTTAGTCTTTTCACAGATAGTATCTAAATTGTTCTTATTAATTATCAGTGATAATCTCAAAACGTTTTAGATCTAGTAGCTAATGTAAAATGTATGTCAAACCCCTTATGTTCCACATGTATAGTATTGTATTTTTAGCAGTAAAATACTGGCAGCTGTGGTTGCAGGATATAACCTGGTTTAAATAAGATTTTGTAATCTGCTGTACAATTTCACTTTTTTTTTTCTATTGACATAGACTTTAATAAGATTTACCATAATTCTGTTGTTTTAAAAGTTTGTTTTTTTTTTACCATAAAATAATTTATCCTGTTAGGACCAGCCATCAGTTACAACATTAGACCAATAAGACCAATAAGAACTTGTCTGGAACTTTCAAAAAAATTTGCATTAACCTACTGCCAGCACAGCCAGGAACAGGAACTGGAGGGGTAACTTCGGACTTCCCAGGATGTCACTGTTTGAATAAAAACCCCACGTTCCAACAAACAGATCTCTTCCACACAGGTCCCAAGCAGAACTGGAAGGAGAGATACTAATGTCTCTTTGCTGGTAAACAGACACAACTCTTCAAACATGGATCCAGAGTGACTAGGATCACATGCAACAAAGTTAAGTAATGACTTGCTGTTCGAGAATTTGGCATGTATTCATACAAGATGCCTAATAGACAAGCTTGACTTGGCTTTTCTTCTGAGGCCTCCAGAAGCAGCCCTACTCGAAATGGATTGCCCCACGACCTTGAAAAGAAGGGCGGGACCGCTAAAGCCCTTCCCCACAGCTACGAAGGTTAGCTGCATGCTAACCCTTTGTTTACCCACGAGAAGATGTTTTCCTCAACGCTCAGGACAACTTATCTTCAGCACGGTTCATGTAAGAGGTAGTGTTTGGGCAGAGAAGATTAGAGTTAAATAATGTACATAATGTTCATTTAATGACTTCTGTTTTTGTTTGTGTTGAAAAACTCAGCTAATGATACGTTGTGTTTTTAAAGTTAAGACAAAATTTATTTAAAGGCCTTCTTTTTAAACACAGAAGATTGGCCATAACTTGCTGTCCACGCTTATGTATTTCAACCCTTTTATTAGTGGTATTTTAAAGTATGTGTTTGATTGTGGTAACAACTATAAGCTTCTTTTGTGAGCTCCAACCGCTATGGCTAAGAACACGTGCTTGCCCACTTTATGAGTCAGCTGAAGATCATTTACCCAGAAAGGTTGTTGGTCCTCATTCAAAATATTTCTTAAATAATATTTTAACATTTCCATAATAACATTTCCTTAAATATTATTTGTACTAGGCAAAGCCATCTAATTAAACAACATTAAGACCCATTTATCCAGAAAGGTTTGGTTCTTATTCAGAATAATATTTTCATAAATATCATTTTACTGAACGTGATAACTAATTAAACACCATTAGGACCCATTTATCCAGAAAGGTAATATTTCCTTAAATAATATTTTAATATTTCCTTAATAATCTTTCCTTAAATATTATTTTAATTTTAATTTTTATTTTAATTTTATTATTTTATTTTATTCAGTAAATCATTCTTTAAAATATTATTTTATTAAAATAATGTTTTATCTGATCTTGCATTGTGAATGGTTGTTTGAAGGTATACCAATTATTGCCTAAGTTAGTTCCAAGACTAACTTAACTTCATTTCCAAATTCTTCATCCTTATTTCTGAAACATAAATGTTGCATGGTAATATTGCATCACTATTTGGTCATGGTTTTCAACCATCTTTGATAAACGTGTTTGTATTGTACATAGCCCATTAGCCTTCCTTATTCTTTCATTTTGCTTGGTAGTTTAGTTGGGTTGTTTTAGCATAGTAAAGAGTATGTTCATTGAAATATGTTTGACTTTGAGTTGACTTATTTTTGTTAATGAATTCTTGTATTTTAAGAAAGTGTGTAATTTCATTCTGTGTGTGTACAGAGTTTTGCTGTTCAATAATGCCAGAGCTTGGCTCATCCCTTTCAATTTTGTCCTAATAACCACTGCCTTATTGGGTTGTCATTCACAGGACAACCCTTACCAGACCGAAATATTAAAGAATATATTCATATTTAAAATCACAACAATCCCACTACTGTTAAATTAACAACAAATTACCATAAAAAGAACTACATTAAACCTTTTGTTTTCACAGCCAATAACAGTGAAAATCTATGAAAAGTGTTGTTTTTCCACAGGAAATTACAGTATAAGAGTTTACAGTCTACAATGATTTTCATTGAAAAAAATATGTTTGTTACAGTAAAATTTAAGGTTACCAAACCCATATACCATTTTCTCTTGGACTGACTGTTCTTTTTTAATGGTACATTCTTGGCAACCACAGCTACCGGTATTTAACTGCAATTTATTTTATTTTTTTACAGTGTACAATGGCTTCCTGTATCGCAGAGAATAGACTTTAAAGTACTTATGCTTATAAACTACTGAATGGCTTAGCACCAAAATACATTAATGATTTGTTGTTGTATTACCTTCCAGACCACTCAGGTCATCTGGTTCAAGTCTACTCTACATCCCCAGAATCAGAACCAAACATGGAGAAGCAGCATTCACTTCTTATGTTCCAATAATCTGGAACAAACGTCCAGAGAACTGCAAAGGTTCCCCTAAATTCTTTAAAAATCAAGGTTAAACACCCATTTGTTTAGAGTAGTCTTTCTCTGTTCTTTTTAAACTATTAACTGAAACATCATAATTTTAGTCTGTTCTTTGTTTTTTTATCACTGCAATATACTTCTTTCATCATGTAAAGAGCTTGTCTTGTTGCTGAAATCTGCAAAGCAAATGAACTTGCCTTGAATTATGAATTGACTCGAATGATTATTCAGATAAAATAAAATTTCAAATCCATTCCTTGTGATTAGAAATCCTTGCTGCTGAAAGTTGTATCATTCCCTTGGTTCACATTATTAAAGTCCCAAAACATTTTGACATAATATCAGTCATGAAATAATATAGAACAATGTAAATCTTCTTTGAATTCATAAACTCTAGGCAACGCAAGTTTATTTATATAGCACATTCAGTCAGTGGCAAGACAACTCAAAGATCTGTACATAAAAAAAGAAAAAGACATGATAGGAAAAGTACATTACAGTGGCATAAAGGCAATTAAATATTGTATGTATACAAATAATTAAAGAGATCAAAAATGAATTATTAAAATGATAAGATGATTATAAAAATTTTTTAAAAAATACTGATAAAATGATTGATAAGAAAATGAAAGGAAAAGTTGGACTGAAAACTTAACTAATAATGTTTAGATAGCACAGTCAAAGGCCACTCTAAATAAATAAGTTTTTAATCTTGACTTAAAGCAACTTAGGGTTTCAGCGCTTTTACTGGAAGTTTTTTTCTAGATTAGTGGAGAATAAGAACTAAAAGCTGCTTCTCCATGTTTGGTTCCGGTTCTGGGTGTGCAGAGTAGATTTGAGCCACAAGACCTGAAAGGTCTGGGTGGTTAATACACTGACAACAAGTCTGTTATGTATTTTGGTGCTAAGCCATTCAGTTATTTTCAGACTAACAGAAGTATTTCAAAGTTTAGTCTTTGAGATACAGGGAGCCAGTGTAAGGACTTTGGATTTAGGTGATGTGCTGCACTTTCTTAGTTGATAAACACAGAGTCCTTTTTAAATTTATTTCTGATTTACAAACAATTAGGTATTACTGTGGTGATACTGAAGATACCTCAATTTGAAAAATAACCCTAACGTGGTGGCATTGCTGTGTTGCTCTAGAGAGCAGAACTAGTCATATAAAAAAGTTAACCTTTAGTAAAGTATGAATTGAAGGGAGAGCTTTAGGAATCAGCTATAATGTCTGGAGCTTGTCAGAAAGAAATGAGTGTCAGACACATTGTTATCACCTTACTTTATGGCATCACATGTGGGATGGCAACTGCTCATGCATTTTAGAATGTGTTGTGGTGAGTGCATGTACTTTATTCCCTCTATAAATCAATGTCAAATCATGATGAAGACTGTATATGACTGCAGGCAATTATCACATACATCAGACACCTATGTAGGCATACAAAGTGACTGGGAGTCAATTATCACTGTACGACCGCTTAATTTTCACTGCCTGTCAATCTAACACCTAACAATTCACAATGTAGAGAAAAAGTAGGGAAAAAAAGCAAAAGACAAAGTACCACTGAGATGTACTTTATAGCTATGTGATGAAATGCTGATGATGTAGGCATGCTAAAGCACTCCTGCGAAAGAAAGATGTAATAGATTCAGAAGCTGCTAAAGCAAATTATTAGTAAAGGGGTATGTATACTTATGGAAGCAGAAAATACTGCGCCTATTTTTTAACCCCCGATAAATCAGTTTTTACGTGTTAAATAGACCATTTAACATGGTCTATTTTTTACATCACCAAAACATGCCACTTTAACAAGAGTGTATGGATAAATATTCTATCTACCCCTTTCTTTCCTATAGTTGAATCCTGAACACTGACTAAGACTGAGGCAACGGAGGCCCACAGTGCTTTAGATATTGTTCTGGGTTCTTTCGTTACCTTATGGGTGAGTTGTCACTCAGAAAGTATTTTGCTTGGCCACTCCTGAGGCGGTTCACCAGTGACCCACAGTCAAACTTAAACTTACATGTCAAAAATATAAAAAACACAAAATACACTTTAAAAACATAAAGCATCTAAAAGAAATAAACAAATACAACATTAAGAAAAGCTAAGAAATGATTGAAATTAATCCTGCCTCTCACCCAAGTGACTGCTTGGGTTAGTAGATGTTTAAAAAAGGCCCAAGAATGAAAGATTGACGAACCTTTCATGTGATCTTGATCTAATTTTTAATTACCAAATCTTGTGACCCGGTCAAGTAAGTTAACCTTAAAAAAATGGACAATCCTACCCACTTGTCTAAACTGTCAATTAGGATGTTATGATTCTTGGGTCAATTTACCCAGAAAGAAAAGACTGGTCAAACGACTTCTCCCAGCATTCATAGTAGTTCTAGAATTCCACTGACGTCCCTGATGTATATATAAAGAACTAGCAAACAGAAAAGCTTGGGTTTTGATCCCGATAGCTCACCGTGTAAGGGTACGCTAGTTCTTGCATGAACATCTCTGAAACCTTCTAATCAAGTGAAAGACTATTTAAATTTTCAAAGAAAAAACTTAGGAAAGGTTCTGTAAAATCTTAGCACAGTTACAATAGAGACAAGTCTGTATCTAATTACATAGATGAAGCAGTTTCCCTCCATTACCGAAGAAGAGACAATACCAAGACTACAGCCCTGCTAGCTGAACCAGCTGCTGACCGAGTGCACTTGCTGTGTGCCATCCAGCCCAATCTAGTTATTGGACCTACTAAAATCCGTACTCAAAGAATGCTACAGTCAAATGACTGTGTGTGGGCAGAGATAAATTGGTTTGGAACAGAACGATTTAAATATTTTATTGTGTAATTATTGTTTTGAGCTTAACTGGTTGTGTTCATAGCAACCTGTTGAATCTGGTCTCCACAATTAGTTAAACTGGGAATAACATTGAAGACCTGTACCACTAGGTCTATTTATTCTGCTGCACTTTGCCTTTTTTCACTCTCCCTCTTACTAATTTGCTTACACACAACCTCATGTGTCCCCTTATCTGGTTTTTAATAGTCATTGCAGCCAGTCTTCTATTGTTCCTGTGTTCTAATTTAGCACCCATTTTGTACATAGCATAACCACGCCACTTCATCCGTTAAGATAAGACAAGACAAGACAAGACAAGACAAGACAAGACAAGACAAGACAAGATAAGATAAGATAAGATACATAAAAATTAGGGGGGCTGGCAAAGAGGCCTTCCAACTTCGAAGACTAGGAGTCTAACACCAAACATGAATCTTCAAACCTTCATGTTTCTTACATTCTTAATGTTAATTTTTAGTTTTTGGCTTAGTGAGAATTTTTGGTGTCCTGTTAGATCCATCTGTGTTAATTTCTAAATAAATTGGTGTCATTCCATAAGGTTCTCTGTTCAGCTTCTCACCCAACTGCACCGCATTGTACTGTCAAGTCACTCATACCCCTTTACCACCAACGCAATCCGGAGCCTGTTCTGGTTCCCAAACATGATTCCGAACTGTTGACACATGTTTGCACAGACAAAAAGAGGTTCCAGGGCGCAAACTCTGGATCAACTTGGGCCCTGCAGAATACTTGGTTTTCTGCGCGAACTGCAATGTCACCCGTGGGCGGGTCGAAGTTGTAGACAACAGAAGCAACAAGTATGGCAACTAAGACAAAGAGCGCGCCATATCAACATTATTTATATGTTTGCAAAAACATGGTAATCACGCATTGTATAACAGCTCATTTGCGTTACACTCACAGATACTGAACATATGTACATGAAAGCATTGTTACATACCATTGTTCTTGCACGGAGTCACAGTCTCCTTTTCTGTTATAACTGCATTTTATGAAGCCTTTACAATGTCCAAACAGAAAAACATATTGGTGTTATGAAAATAAATTCAAATATTAATCTGCTAGGGTTATGCATACTTTAGGGTTCAACTGTAAACCAATGTAGTCTGAGTGACTGGGTGGTGATAAAAACCTGAATGCAAGGCAATGGAAAGATTGCTGTTTTTCAAAAAGGAGAAAATTTGTTGATGAAATGTCTTTTTAATTATATTTTTCAAGAAAGCTTGGCTAGATATTGGCCTGTAATCCAATTCAAAACTTGCTCAATTTCCATCATTGTTGGGGCAGATTTTGGTGTGTAAAATATCTGTCCCAACTTCCAGTAACAATGCTTTCGTTCTTTGCTTCAAGTTTCACTTGGCAAATTGCCATTGTATTGTGAAACTTCATCTTCATTAAAGGTGTGCAATATGAGAACAGAAAAATAACATTTAATCGGTTTAGAGGTCAATATGAGGGGTAGAGTTGCACATACAGGTCCTTCTCAAAATATTAGCATATTGTGATAAAGTTGATTATTTTCCATATTGTCATAATGAAAATTTAACATTCATATATTTTAGATTCATTGCACACTAACTGAAATATTTCAGGTCTTTTATTGTCTTAATACGGATGATTTTGGCATACAGCTCATGAAAACCCAAAATTCC
>JAHUTJ010025560.1:0-24177 GCA_036250325.1 Characodon lateralis | reverse complement strand
TTTGCTGCACTGAAAGTAAAGGGGCCGAATAATATTGCACGCCCCACTTTTCAGTTTTTTATTTGTTAAAAACGTTTGACACATCCAATAAATTTCATTCCACTTCACGATTGTGTCCCACTTGTTGATTCTTCACAAAAAATTAGAATTTTATATCTTTATGTTTGAAGCCTGAAATGTGGCAAAAGGTTGAAAAGTTCAAGGGGGCCGAATACTTTCGTGCAGCACTGTAATTGTGCAGAGACATCAATTGATACATTGTTTTATTTGCAAATAAAAATCTGAAGGATGGGTTTGTGTTCAGCCCCATGAATGAACACTTTGTCAAACCACCTTTTGCTGCAGTAACATGTAGGGGTATCATAGTAAAGGGGTTTATTACATTTGTAAGCCAGATTTTTATTTGGAAAGTGGAAACGGGAAAGTATGCTATGCTTTTCTTTTATGTGCTACTTTGTGCCGGGCTTTGATAATTGTTGCTTAAAACAGCGTAGAAATATTTATCTTGAGCTGTTATTTATCCATGCAGGACGGGGTTAACAATGACGCCTCAGACGACGACGGGGAGAGTGGAGAGGAAGGAGCAGAGGATCCTAACAGCGTCCCCAATGCTGGCTTCTTGTCCTCCACGTGGTCCTTCATCATAACGTTCTTCATGTCGCTCATCCCAGAAGGGCCACAGAACGTTGCTAACTGAGCATCAAGCACCACATGGTGCTGTCTGTCAGAGGAAGAGGAGGCTCCTTCTTCTTGAAGGAAACGGATTCTCTCCGCATGGTGCGCTGTTGTAGGTTCCCCAGATGTCTGCTGTATGAGCTTTAACACAAATGACAGATCCAGTTAAAAAAGAAAATTCTGAATCTTTTTGTCTTAAGAGAGGCAAAAGAAAATTAGGAGTCAATAAAGCTGACGGTGGTGTACCTGCTGTGTTCAAATGTATCCAGTAATGCTGTGTAACCCAGAAACAGCAGGCAGAATCACTGAGTTTGTTCATAGCACGCTGCATCGTCTTCAGAAGCAGCAATATTTGTTGAAGTAGTTTTTTGAAGCTGCTGAGTTGTGGAAATGGTGATTATATTAAAAGAAGATGATTGAAAATGGTCACTTTAGTACAGAAGTTTAGTTTCTGTGATGGATTATGGGTAATGTAGCACCTGTTGTATATTAACAGAGAAGAGCGAGTTTGATCTGAAGGTTTGCGAAATGTGTCGGAGAACATTTGTAATGTGCAGAGTTGTGTGATTGCTGGCTTCTGGTTTATTACTTTCCAAAATTGACTTTACAACAATGTAAAAAAAAAAAAATAATAATAAATGTATATCTTTAATGTGTAACAGAATATCAAGTTTCATCAACAGGGCATTTTTATATAAAATGTTCCTACGTTTAAATGATTCACTGCCAGTAGCAGACTTACATTTTTAAAAACAACTGCTGATGTTACTACTAACACGTCAACTAAATTATATTCCTGTTTACTAAAACTACACCCTGTGTAATGTCTTGTGATTTAATGGGTTTGCTTCATTTTCTCCCTGTTGTCACTAAATAGGCAACATGTGAACACAGACTGACTGTTTCTTTTTGTTCTTATCCGAAGCAATTAGCCCTTAACCTTACGTTTGTGGTGACGAGCTTAACGCCATTGATGCACAAAGCTGGAACGGGCTTTATTTTGTTTAAATCTAAGCCTGCTGGTGCATCTCAGCTATTTAATACATTTATTTCAGTGATTCAATTCAAAAAGTTAAACATGCATATTATATAGAATCATTCCACACTGATTTTTGAGTGTTAATTTCTGTCAATTTTGATAGTTAACAGCCAACAGCTAATGAAAAAAAGCAAAATTCAGTTTCTCAGAAAATAAAACAACTCTGTCCAGTTTAGAGTAACCGATTGAGTAGAGTAGCCTTGTTTTGGCCTGTGGGAGGAAGCCATGCAAGCACCATGTGCCCCACTATGCCGACCTCCACATGAAACACAAAATTAATTTTTTTATCTTAAAAAAAAAAAAAAAAAGGGACCGTACACCACTGGGCAACTTTCCAGTCCTTGTCTTCTAAGATGGGTTCAGGATTGGTTAATACAAGAAATGTGACCGTTGTAGCTGGTTCTGGACAGAGGGTCCATGTGTGGTGGATCTTGATGCACTGATTTCTGCTGCAGTCCACACCTTCTGAATCTTCCCCCAAATGCTTCAATGAGCTTTGCTTTGCAATTCTCTCCGTTACCCCTGCTGCTTGTGCACTAACTTTTTCATTAATATGCTTGGATAGAGCCCTCTGTGAACTGAGCTTCTTTAGCAATGACTTTTTGTCGCATACCCTCGGTGAGGCTGTTGACTACCTGCTGGACCCCCCATAACTGCGTAGGCCGAAAAATATCCGTGTTTAGCAATAATAGAAATGATCTCTTAAACGTTATCTTCTGAGAGTACTGAAGTTATACACGAGTCTCAACTCAAATTGCTAATCCTGTTCAAAAAGTAACATTTTGATATTTCGTTATTAAGGTCCATCTGTATGCTGATGAATCATTTCGCCTTCAAACAAATGCGTAAAGATATATCCGTTTTTTGCATTCAGCTTAAAAAATGGAGGAGGTGCAATTTAATTTCCTACACGATTTACAGGTAGCGCATGTGCTGAGGTCCATTATTAAACTTGTTCCTGAAGGATGATACATTATCAGTAAAATCACTCTGACCAGGTGACACGTTTTACTCTCACAATTAGATTAGTGTGAGATGGGAACTATTCAAGTTTCTGGAACTAATTCACAGTAAAAGATTGTACCTGTAATACCCGAGTGCTGAGTGAGGTAAATTTGTGCAGAAAAATACACAACATGAAAGCTTGGACCTGATACTTTAGGATGCAATTCTCCCAGAAAAAAGGACCTTAAATCATAGAAGGTTTTAACAAATCAACACAGTGAGGCCTTCCATTGTTCCAGGAATTCGTACTGGTTGAATGGTGAAATGGTTTCTGTGTTGCCAGGAGTCATATGTAACTTGGATCTCTGCTGCCACCTTTAGTATTTGCTCTGAAAAAACTCCAGCTTGTTGTAAAGATGATAGAATATTCAGCCACGAATATGAAGTCATAAGGACAAAAAAAAAGTTAAACTATCAATACATTCATAGAAAGAATAAAGTAAACCCCATGATTCAGTAACATAAACTTTAACAGTAATACCTGTTGCACAACTTTACAACTTTAAATCTTTGATACAAAATGGGAATTACAAAAAGGTTATTTTACTGCAAAACAAACCCACATCTGGTCTCATCTGTCCATAGAACATCATTCCAAAAGTCTTTTAGTTCATTCAGATGCAACTTTGCAAACTTAGGATGCTCTGCCATATTTATTTTCTGAGACTTTCTAATAAAGCCACATGTGTTTAGTCTTTACTCTTTCTTACAATGAGAAACAGAACTTTGGAAATGGCCTTATGACCTTTCACAGATTGATGGCCAGCAACAAGTTTTTCTTTCTGACCAAATTATCTTTTTGTCATGATGTGAGATGCAAGTAAAAAAAAAAAAAAAAAAACATAGATTGAAATATTTCATTTTTTCCCTGAAAGTCAAGTGAGAAAATCTTTATGAGAGACTGTTTTTGTGTTGGTTCTTGTTATGCATTGCTCTGCCACTAGAGGGCCTGGAGTAAAACCACCAGCCTTCATTAACAGCTGTTTTGTTCAAATGGATAGTGAAAGGGCTGCTTTCCAAGGAAAAATGTCCCAGCACAAATAAACAGTTTTTTTCCCTGCTGATTGAGATAAAAAAAAAAAAAAATACAGTTTATTTTTCCTGATTATTTTTTATTCAGCTGTTGTCAGTCAAATAGAAATACATAAATAAACCATTAAAGAGATCATGTTTAAAGTTTTGCAAGGTGATTTTAATTTATTGTGACAAGTTATGATAAGCATGTACTGACAGCCAGTTTTAAGACCATGTATAAGGAGCAGTCTTGGTCCCAAGAAGGAGCAGTCATGGTGGGCAATTGTCATTTGTCCTACAAACATCCTTGATCAGTACTGTAGTTAATCCTTTATCACACATAAATATATGAAACCAGCTCATTGACTGTCCATTTGAACAATGCAGCTGTTATTGAAGGCTGGTGGTTTCACTCCAGTGGCAAAGCAAAGTATTACAAAAACTAAAGGAAAAATAGACCTCTCAATTTTTTTCTCACGTCCTTTCAGGGCAGAAAAAAACTGAACAGAAATATTTTAATCTATGTTCTTGTTTTACTTGCAGCTAACTTCTATAGTCATGAGAAAAATATAATTTGGTCAGACATATTTGGGTCTATATTTTTATCTTTTGGACCGGCCTTTTGTACTTTTCTCTTTAATATTGATTTGGAGGCATTATTCTATCATTGAACCAGTTTAGACCAAGGTTTTTCCAGAGCTCATAATTTGTCGTATTTTTTTGGTTGGCCCACACAGATCTGAACCAAAATAAAAATAAATGGAAATATAGTGGAATGCAAACTTTCTTGCAGAGTACTGTGCTACTATGATTTAAAATGTTCCTAGGTGTTACAGAGACAACAAAGCACCAACAAAAATCGTTCAAAATTTTTATCCCATCCACAACCCACCTCATATATAATTAAACACCCCAGTTACCCTGCAGGATTAAAGAAAGACTAAAAGAAATCCCCAAGAGTTCATTTTATTGCTTTGCAACAATCAGCCATGACAGAAGAAGTCAGCAAACAGAATCACTGATGGTCTGTTCATCAGTAGAAATACATTTTTACTAAGTGATTTAGATGGCTGAACATCACTTTCTTTAGGAGACGTTGCATTCAGATACATTCTCATTAGTAATGATACTGTGAAAATAGGGTCTTTCATCATTTACATATTCTATATAACTCTGAAAGTACTCAACTGGTCTAATTTTTCAGCAAAACAGGTAAATATACACATTTATATTTGACATTGACTGATTATTTAAATAAACCTTAGTTCAATATTCTTAATTTTTTTTGGTGGTGAGCACATACCAGGGCTGTGACACAGAAACACATTATTTAGTTACATTTTAAAAGGAAAACAGACAGAAGTCCATGTTTTTGGGAAAGACATGGGACATCACGACGACAGACAGAAGCCTCTGCGACACAGCTGTGTGATGGATGTAACAGCCCCTCTCTGGAATCTGCGCGCCATCACGTGAACCAGTACCCAACACTTGCACATAAAGAGCATCAACAAGGTACCATGAGCTGTCGTTTGCAGAGTCGCTACACGCAAAGCCCATGAAACAGACGCACAAAATGTTGCACGGAAATATTCTGTGGCAGAATATTTGAGGTGTTTGAGACTCCAAAGTCTAGAGAATATTTATTGCTAAAACAGGACTGCACTTTGCAAAAATGAAATCCAATTTCTACAACATCAGACTTTTTACATTTACAGTAAAAATATTTTGCATAAAACCATTTTAAACGCTAGACATTTTAATACAGCACAGTGATATTTGCAATAATACAGGCAGTATAAAAACAAGTGCAACTATAACTGCGGTCCACAAATTTTGCACCTTGATATACTTTATGACTTATTAAAATATTTATGATGGCAGCAACAACAGGAAAAACAGAGGGCACGTAGTTATCACTGCTTTGTGACATAAAAAAAGACTAAAATCATTTACCACTCTCTAATTATATTTGTACATCTCTAAGAAATGATAGGAAAGGAAGTTAAACAATGTAATCTGCTTTAAGTCATAAAGATTACAGTCAAAGTGCTTCCTGTACAGTACAGACTTTATATGACCTCTTTTCTACGATAACACAGATGAAGAGTACAGTACACACACACAGATAAAATACTAACATCCACTATGAGCTGTGGGCTCCCAGCACACAGGAGGGATGGTTGCTGAGTAAATCCAATGGTTTTAGTGTATTGTTATAGTGCAGTAGTAGTCTGAATTAGCTTTAGAGTGAAATCTACTGTCAAGGGTAACACTTTAATGGATTTTGTCAAGAGATGCACCAGTCAGAGTTTTGTGGCCAGTTTCTGATCTCTGACTTTGGTAAAGCTCTGACCTGCTGATGCAGATTTGAGCAGATTCCTAATATCTTTTAAAGATCTATGATATAAGAAGACAAAAGAACTCGTTAATATCTTTCCGAGAGAGCAGTCGCTGTAAACAGAAGAAAATGATTACAGAGTTAAAAGTTTAAACTGCCGTTAGCATCTTGTATTAGCCAATAGCAAAGTTCGCATCACTAAAACAATAGTCTCCTTGTGTATTTCCTAGAGGATACGCTTTAGTAATTTCCAGATCCTTCATTTTCCATGACAGACAGATGCTGTAAGCTCAAAAGGGTAAAACAGATCGTCATTGCTGGACTCTGTTCAGCCTTCCGCTATCTGCAGAAAGTCTTGCCCTCTCACAGCGTGGCGTGTCTTGGCAAGTAGTAAAATAAAACAAATCTTTCAAAAAAGCTTCTTAAATATGTGTGCTTCCTTTGATACCTCACCAACACTTCTAATATTTGTTCCAAGACAGAAAGATGTTGAAATCTCAAAGACAAAAGAGCTTATCTTTGCTACAATGCATTCCATCTTCCATCTCTTAAGTCTTGCTCTCTTGTGGCAGCCCTGAATGATCAGCCAACCCATCTACGTAGATCGTATAGTTTAAGTTTTTGTGCTTCATTTTTAAAGATCTTAATGAATCATAATTAGCTAACTTTTAAGTCTTCTTCTCAGTAATGCTAGAGTCTTGTTACTGCAACCTGGTAGTAGTTAGGTTTGATATGTTCACTAATTAATGAACAACTGAATTCTTTGTTTCTGACCTGCTGGTTACCAGTCAGGGTTGATTAAGCAGAAAATCCCCGGATTGCGGATCAAGGTGTATCTCTGTAAAATAAATATTGAAGCTGCTGTTCAATAAAACTATGAGGTAAAACAAAACACGTACAGTACTATCACTGGGTTAAATGTTACCAGTAAAGCTGGATTAACAATAAACACTAAATGAAAGCAATATTCTGTCAGATCTTCACTAGTGCCTACCTTTGGAATCTGTGTTTCAAACAGTGGAGCAAAACTGGCTAGATTTAGAGAATCCCTAAACTGTGAACATTAGAATTGCTTTATATGTATTCTAGATGTATGATATGATGTGCACCCTGGCACCTGTGCTAAACATGTAAAACTCTCAGCTTTTGTGGGAGCTTGTCTGTTTCCCTGCAGATGGGTTGTGCTGCTCCAGCTCAGTCTCGCTCTTTGCCCTGTTGACGGGGCACCATCTGAGGAAAGTGTTGAGGGCTCAGGATAGTAGATGGACCTTCCTTTCCTACAGGAAGGTCTCTGTAGTGGAGCCCTCTCCTGGAGAATCTGGGCTGACATCTACTCTAACACAGGCCACCTTCTCTTGGCTGTTTGAAGGCGAAGAAAGAAAGAAAGAAAGAAAGAAAGAAAGACAGAATGAGCACTTGCAGTGATTTATGTTGCTAAAGGCAGTGGTAAGGTAGCAAAGTGATCATTCCAATTACCAATAATACAACTTTATGGGTAGTAGCACCATGTAAGGCAGTGGCTTCCAACCTGAGTTCTCGCTAAACAAGGTCTCAGAGGGTCCGAAATGTTTTTACTGCACCTGAATGGTCCAATTTAAATTTATACTAGTACTCAAACATGGTAACATTTACATCAATGTAAGTTTCGATAAAAACAAGCAGGGAACCACTTACTTACAGTCAAAGCTAAAAGTTTTCTTAGTGACAAAAATGTGTTTTATGGCTTCAACAAGTTTCTGTTGCACACTCAAGAATGACTGAATATTGCAGGAGTTTGAATAATTCTATAGAAATTTATTGTTAAATCCACCAAATTTCTGTGAAGAGTCAACAGTTTTCTCCTTGAAAACATCTACAGTTCACTGTAACAACCTGGATATCAACTTCTGGGCCAAATCCTGACTGTTGGGACCCATTTGTGCCTCTTTAGGCTTGGCCACTGATCCTAATTTCTTGGCTTCTGTTCATTAACAGACTCTCGCTGGGGTTTAGATCTGGGGAGTGGATTAGGAGTCAGTTGCTTCTAAAATATGTTTAGATTTCTCTTTTTTTTTTTTCCTAAGTGTTCTTGGGAAGAATTGTGAGACTTTCTGGACAAAATGATTTTTCAGATGTCCAAATAATCAGAAGGAAGATTAGAGAAAATAACTTCGCACTAGCCATCTTGCACCAGGCTTGTACCTCTTGCAGAATTCAAGTCTGTTTTTCATGTTTCTTCTTACAGCAGTGGCTCATTTGCTGTCCTTCTTGCAACTAGGCTTTTGACCATAAATTCTTCACTGTAGTGTCACAACCAACTGCTGCCAATGTCGTGCAAGCTCTGCACTAGTGGCAACAACTCTGTAGCGCACTCCTAAAAGGGAATGCACTGCACTGGGCCTGTTTTGGTGCAAAGCAATGATAACTGCACCCTTTTCACAAGAACACAATGACTTCCAGCACATCTGCCCTCTTGTACAGCAGTTTGCTAATTAAACTGAGAACGTTATTTCCTCTGAGCTCATTCAGAACTTCACCTGTGCTAGAAACAGGACTACACTGAAGAGAAGTTAGATGGAAATTTGGTGTCACTGCAGAAATACAGTGAAATTGTTCCCTGATTGCTTGGTAAACTTAAAAGTGCTTTTGCAATTAAATAATGCAATAATTTAATATTTAGAACAAATTTAAAACAGCATGCATAGAAAGTGAAGCCACAAAGTTTGCAAAACACAACATTTCTGCCAAGGTCAAAACTATTGGCTACAACAGTAGATGACACATTACTGAGGATGGAGCGTACTTCATGGAAACAGGGTTAAGACACACATTTAGATTTCCCAACAGAGACTAAAAAACTAAAACTTTTCACATTTTGAAAAGAAAATGGTTCAACTATTTCCTAGACATTTAATATATCTGTTGTTATACACATACAGCGATTAAAAATCTATCTGAGGTAAAAAAAAATGTATGCAAACACTTTTTTGCATTAATTATTTAAGATATTATAACAAAATATTCTGCTTGTATGTTTAAGCTCAGAATACAGTGGAACGTCCCCCAATTCTTCTGGGAATTGAGACTTTTTTAGCATATTCTTTCTGTCCAATGTTTTTTATTCATTATAATGAGTATATTTATGACACTGTTTGACTTCAGCTCTGAAAAACTTCAAAGTTTTCCAGTCTCGCTGTAATAGCATGTGAAGTTAAACGTATTTAAATGTAAAGTGGCTTTAAAGACGCTACACATCCATGTTAAAATTTTAGCTCTTTGTGATTAAAAATTTTAAACCATGATAAATAATTTTAGAACTTTCTCCACCTTTAAAGTAATTTATATTCTGTACATTGAAGAAATCTGTTAAAGGAAAGAAAAACCTAAACACAAAAGCAGCAATAACCTGATTTATTTGACAATATTTGCCTATGTTGCAAAGCGTCTCCAAATCTATTAGATTGTGATGACATCTCTTGTCCACAGATCTCTCCAGGTGACTCCATGTGATTTCCATTTTCCTTTCAATGGTGAAGCTGAAAAATAAAATCCTTCGTAGTCTTTCTAGCAGACATCTGACGGTTCTAGATCAAAACTGACTGGTATTTGGAACTGACAAAACCTTGACAAAAACTCCAGTTTCACCTGAAGAGAAGTAATTCCAGATCATGATGCTCCACCATGTTTCACTGTGGGAATGAGGTTATTTCTTTATTTCTTTTTAGGTCAAATTCACCTTTTGGAATTATGGTCCGTAACACCTTCCACCACAAGACGTTAGAAGATTTTAGGCAGGCCTGAATGTTTTGCTTTGAAAGAAAAAGGCCTCTGTTTTACAGCACTGTTCCTTAGTCCAGACTAAGGAGAAAACAGAAGACTGACATCACCTGTAGAACATAAAGCGTAGTTGTGAAAACGTCCTGCAGCTGCTTCAGTGTTGCAGTCTGCTTTTCTTCAAGCATTTTGGATTAACTTCCTGTTTCTGTTACGTTGCCGTTCTCTAAGGCTGGACAGAATATCACAAATGTATTGCATTGAATGTGCAATATTCATATTGCAAGGATTGTTTGGAATGCGGTAACTGTTTTTCAAAGGCTGTTATATTCGGTCTGTCCAATCTGTTCCCACTGCAGTAGATATCCACATCTGACATATAGATGACTGTACCCGAGGCAAGATAAAAGAAAGGGAAGAAATATATTATATTATGGATTCATCGCAATATTTAGCAATTTTAACATCGTCACAGGATTTTGTTTTTATATTGTGCAGACCTACTGTTGTTCCTTATTTTCTCAAACTTCATTGGCTGCCCTACTGTTGGTGGTATACCACGGTGTGTAGTTTGTTGGTATAGTTATATAGTTACTCATAAAGCTGAACTTTATTTCACTAGAACTGATGTGAGGCATGTACCTTAATACAAACTTTAAATCAAAAGGTATTTTAACAAAATATTAGTTTAAGGGTGTGCACCTTTTTTATTTTGTACATTTTTTCTCTAAACAGATTTATTGTTTTTTTTTATTTGAAGTACGCAGAATACATTACAGGTGGAAAAAGTTTTTATTTATTTATGATGGTCTCATTTTTTTTGTATAACAAAAACCTGAAGTTTTAATAGGGGTCTGTACACCTTTGAGACTCAGGTTAAGTTTGTTTTACAAAAAGTATATCCATCATGATCTGAGTCATAAACATGCTTCAGTAAAGTATTCTCCCATCCCACTGAGCGAGGGCTGTGGAAAACTGCAGGAGATTGAATAGCTACCTTCCTGAACGCCTCACAGGCTGGACACAGAACTCTGCACTCGAGTTCACTGCTTTCCACACTGCGGTTTGGACCATTTCATCAGAGATATTTACAACCAAGGCATCAGAATCAGAACTACATGCCAAAATGCAAACATAAACACAAAGAGAAAGACAGGCATGTGGACATTGAGTCAGTGGGAGAGGATGAGTACAGAACAGTTCAAACGCGCAGACACAAGCATGCACATAAATTATGGGTTTTAAATCAAACTGCAGCACAGAGTCTGACGAGACGGATTCCAGGTTAACACACAGAAGGAAACGTTTGCATTTTAAGCAAGACCTATTTGTTCAAAGCTATTGGTTCTTATATTATTAAAGTAAGTAAAAGTTATATCTATTTACAGACTATTTAACCTTGAAAAAAGAAAGCAGTTTGAATTTTAGCTTAATAGCCATCGAGTGACTGTTTGGGCCATGCCAGTATGGGTAAACAGAGTTAATATGCAGCCATGTGGCTCAGATGTTTTGCATCAGACACTCAGCCCTGCTACCTGTTCTTCCACTGGGAGGCTGTGGGTCACTACTCCTATTCTGTATGATCTGTTTGAGATGGACATAACAACACACAGCTCTCCAAATGACAATTTCAGGTTGTACAAGACAGAAAATGTGTTTAAGGCAACATTCGTTCCCTTAGACGTCTGGGAGAGACCATCAGGTCCAACGATAACAAAGATGTGGGAGGAAACAACCTTTTCTGGGAACTTGTAACATTTCGTGGGATCATGAAGTGTTTTAAGGCTGTTTGGCTTTCATACTATTAAATAAATAAATCACAGCATATGTGTCTGTGATGAAACAATGTCCAAAGTATGAACGTGTAAATACCAGGTTTTAGACCATAACAAATGATGTTAAAACAGGTTTCCATTTTTTATTTGTGTACAATTAAATAATTGAAACAAAACCAATGTGTTAAGAGGAGAAGTGTAAAAACAAAAGAACCCTAAATAATGTGGCTTCATAAGTGTGCGAAACTAATAATTTGTTGAAGCACCTTTTGATTGGTCTTCAGCATTCAGTCTTCTTTGGTCGGAGTCTGTCAGCATGTTTCCTCTTGACTTTCAACTCTAGCTTGCAAAACTTCTCCAGATCCCTTAGATTGTGAGGACATCTCTCCACAGCCCTCTTTAGGTGATGTCAGAGTGTCTGTTGGATTTAGGTCTTCACTCCAGATAAATCATTCCAAAACTTTGATTTTCTTCTGCTGAATCTTTTATTTTGTTTATTTTGATTTTAATGTATCCTTGATCTCACGGAGATGCTGAAAAATAAAATGCTTTTTAATTTTTAGCTTTCTAGCAGACACTGAACGAAGACTTTCGGTCAAAACTGACTGATATTTCGAATTGTGCATAATTTCACCCACACTGATAAAAACAATAGTTCAATTAGAGATAAAATTGCTCCCACCACCACGTTTCCTTTCAGGTTCGGTGTCGTTTCGGTGTTGCACAGTGTTGTTGTACCATATATACCTTTAGGAACTCTTGGTTTTATCGAACCATAACACGTTCCTCCTCAAGGCTTTAGAAGGTTGTTTCCAGGCCTCTATATTTTTTGTAAGAAAAAACCTTCTGTCACAAACAGAACGAACGTTTTCCTCAGAAGTTCCTGCAGCTTCTTCATTGTTGCTGTCAGCACCCTGGGAGCCTCAATGACTAGTTTATATTTTGTGTTTTTAGCAATTTTCTCGAATTACTATACAATGTTTTGTATCCTCTTCCTTACTGATAATATTGTCTGATGAAATCAACTTTCTGCTATCTATGGAACAAGTCAAGTCAGCAAATGGGGAAATACCAGCACAGTCTCATTAGGAAAGCTCAAGTTTACTTCAAGTTGATCTGATTCACGTGGATTGATGACATATGTCAACCTAAAGATGCATACTGAAAACAAATAAAAAATATTTTAAGAAAGTAAAGGTGTGCACACTTATAAACCACATTATCACTTCTTTTTTATTCCCTCCTTAACAAATGTGTTAGTTTTCATTAAATTGTACAGGATACACGTCACGTAAAAGGTGAAAAAAAAATCTTTAAATGCTTTATCACTGTTTGATCTCTTTAACGTCACAAAAACCGGACATTTTTGATCCACTGTAAGTAGATCATAATAAAATTCATGCCTTAACGCAAAGCTTTTAATTACGAGAAGGTCCTTCTAGAGAGGGCAACACTCACCTCCCTGAGAACGAGTTCACTGGGATGGTCAGCAGGTTTGAGCCGTCAAAGCAGACCTTCAGTTTGCACTCCTCCTCTTCCTCCAGTCTGGATTCCTCCTCCTGAAGCAAGCAGCATTTTAATCATTTACCTCAAAACCAACAGCTGCTAGAAGCTGTTGTTTTATGCTTAAAGAGACGGCGTCAACCTGCCAACCAAGAGACATTTGTCTCTTGTTATTTTGGTTGGTTAAAATCTAAGATCACATGGTTTAAGAGTCTGTGCAGTTATATTAATATTGTCTTAAAGCAACAGGCCTTATGCTTCATAACAAAAGAAAGTCTGAAAATAATTAAGGCTGCATAATCTAAACGACTAAATTAGTTGGTGACCAGTTCAAACTGCACAATAGTTTAGCACATAGTTAAATATTTCATAGCAACAGAAAACTCAGCATGAACATTTTGCAAAATCATTCTTTATATATTTTGAAACAAATTGGAATAATAACCTCCTCTAGAAAACAACAACAAAAATGAATTCACCAGCTTTTCTTGTGCTTTCTTCTTCTTGTCGTCCTCTGTCTTCTTCTTGCTTTCTGGCATCAGGTCATCCAGCCAGCTCAACTCTCTCTTTGTAAACATAAAGTCTAGAAGCTTTCGGATAAACACAAGAGCCAAAACCTGGAAACAGAGAATATGCATCAAAGTATAAATCATTTCTGTGACACAAAATAAAACCAAAACCACCTAAAATGGAAAAAAATGGAATATATTCTAGTGAGAACATCCTAAATATTGAAAATAATTATTTGACTAAAAATATTAAATAAGAATGAATGATTTGTTATATTAGAATTGAATGTAATTTACACAAAAAAGTCTTAGTTAGGGTCTAACTGTTTAAGATGTTGAGTCTAGATGAGATCAAATATTTACCATCATAGGAAATACGACAGCAGCTGCAGAGGCCTTTATTACCCAAAGTAACACCAAACAGGTGAGCTGCACTAAGGTGAACACATGGACCTTCCACAGCGGCACGTAGCGCAGGTAGATCAGATCAGGCTGGTGCTTTGCAGGCATGCCAAACAGTTTGATTCTGTCAAAGAACTAAGAGGAAAAAGACGAAGCACTGGTATAGGCTGTGTGTCATTCTAAAGGACACAGGCACACGAAAATGTTCAAGGATTTCAAACTAACTGCTATTAAGGGTTTTAACGGCTCACATATCTTTAATAAAAGACTGGAGTCTTACCTGAATACCTTTGAGGGAAGAGGCACCCATGTATAGAAAGACTCCATACAGAACAGGCATGGGAATAAACTGTAGCGAGCAAATCTCATGAATTAATACACTTACAGAAAAAGAAAAAAACTTGTTTCATGTCAACAACTTTAAAAAACGTCCATAATATTAGTTACATCTTATTACCTTCATATGCAGTGAAATAAAACATTGTTCCACCGATCTCACCTTCAGCACTGAGGTCATAAAAACAGAGCAGCCCATGAGGGTAAAAATCATGAATCCAGTGACTCGCTGTTCCCGAATGCCCAGAAACCTGGGCTGCTCTCCCGGCGCGGAGCAGCCGGACTCCACCTTCAGGCTGTTAACATGGGAGATGGACAGGACAGTCGCAGCCACAAACCATGGCAAGCCCATAATGGAGCACACCCCCAGCATTATTGCCACTATCAGCAGATCCAGGTGGTAGCCACAACCTTTCTGTAGGGGAAAAAAGGAAAATGTCATTTAACACTCAGGAAAACAGAGTCCAAAATAAGCCCAAAGATGGAAGAAGGTTCTCTCAGAACAGAGATAGAGAGAAAAATCTGGTGGCTCAAATTTCTTTAAGAATATTCAATACTTCAAAATAAAGCTTTAAAAAAGTTTCATTTATTATTATGTTAAATAAATATGTTAATTGCTATTTTGAAGCATTTTTCTGAAATAAACAGTTTTGGCTTGAATATAATTACTAATAATTACTAAAGGAAAAACGATGTTGAAGAATCAGAAAGATAAAGTAAAATAGATAATGTTCACGTGTCGATTGTTTTGAAAGAAAGGGACTATAGAGGTTTCTCAACAGAAGCACCGGAAACTACATTAACTGTAAAAACAATGCCTTGCAAAAGGCTTGCCATAGACTCTCAATTGGCATGAGCTCTACACTTTGACTAGGCCATCCTGACACATGATTATATGCTTTCAGCTAACCTGTAATTCTGGCCCCTTTTGTTCAGGATTGTTTTACTGCTGAATGCAGGGAATTGGTTACACTATACACATTTTATTTAGGAGTAAAGATGGCTGAATACAAATGCACAATAACAGTTTCAGTTTTTATTTGTAAACCATTTTTTTTTTCAGTTTTATTAAAAAACTATATCCTGTTTCCAGTTAGAACGGTATTGTTAACAGTAAGCATAATACGTCCCACTGAAGGTTTGCCACACGCCATTTAGGGGATACACCAAATATGTTGGAGGAGACGTTCTGGTCGGATGAGACCAAAATGTTACTTTTTGACAAATATGCTTGCAGGTGTAATTCCAGCAAAATGTGGTTCGCCACAATTCTGCAATACGTATTTTACTCTATGACATACATTTTTAATAAACACATTGACAAAATGTGAAAAAATCTCACTAGGTAAAAACATTTTTCCAAGGCATGTAGTATAGATAATTAACTAGGCTTTCCATAAGCATCAGACAAACCTACCATCCAGCAGTAAAGTTACATGAAGAATTGCAAAAGAAAGTGAGTGTATATCATAGTCTCCGGGGCATGCATCATTGGCTTATTTTAGAGTCTAGAGCATTCAGGTTTGCAATACTCTAGATTCTTGTAGCACGGCCGCATTGTTTGTTTAAACTAGATGTAAATGTGCTTATAGCAAGAGGCTACCTCTACTGAGTTAGGTCTGACCTTCAGCTTGTGCTCCTTGCGATTGATGATGACTGCGGTTATCTGTTGGTCCATAAAGATGAGGATGGTGCAGAGTAAAGCAGGAACTGCTGCCACCAGCAGTGTCCACCAGGGGTTTTCTCCTAATGGGTCAATTAGCCAGCCTCTGTGCTTTGATGTTGGCTACAGGAAAAGATTATAGCTTCATTTTAATTCACAAGACAAATGATGTATAATATTTTCCATACATATTATACAAACACAGTAATGCCCAAAACAGGAATGTATGTGAACCTCAAAGCGATCAGGAACGTGCAGTTTAGGACTCGGGATTCCCATCAGATAATCCACCACCACCATGACCATGATGGTTATAAACACAGCAAAATCACTGATAGTGGAACGTACCTATAAGGGAAAACACACACGCAGATGAACAAGGGCTCGTTTCATTACAAAGTATACATTCAAGCCACTTCATGTCTGGCACACTCTTTCTGCAAACACACAAAAGTAATAATTATACTTCTGTTAAAAAAGAAAACCACACAATGCCAACATCTGCCCACACCAAGTGATATTAGGCTAGATGTTGCTGTGTGGGAGGATGCTGTTCTTTCTGCTGAAGCAAAAATAATGACTGATGAGATGTAAACATTTACAGATCATGAAAACCGCCCTCACCAGTATGTACCCGGAGGTACAACAGACCCTTTTCTTCGTATCTGTACTTTCTATTTATTAGGATCATATACAGTCATATTCAATAAACTAGAATATTATTGAAAAGCAGTAACTCAATTCACTAAGTGAAAAACATTATATAGATTCATTGCAGAAATAGTCATGTTTTCAAGCCTTTATGATGATTTTCCGCTTACAGCTAATGAAAACAGGACATTTAGGGTTAGAATATTACACCAGGCTAATAAATATTTTTAATACAGATATGTGGGCTCAATGAAAAATAGGCTTGTTATAAAAACTGTATTTTTACTGTCAAGTACTTTGTATAAAAAAATGACTTCCTTACTTTTTATTTTTAAAAGGTATTTTTGATAGGACAAAGGAGCCTCATGGAAACTTATATTCTAATTCATTGAATATAGCCGAACAGATATAACATGTCTTTTGCAGTGCCATATAAGGACAGGAGATACAAAAACAAACATCTCACTATGGTGGGGAAGTATCTCTCCGTCTTAAACTGCTTGAGGAACGAAGATAAGAAGAAGGTCGTGAAGAAGAGGATAATGGACCAGAAAAGAACATCTGGGATGTAAGGACCATGGTGACCACAGGCAGGACCCATAAATTCCCCGTGGAGCAATTTACACATCTAGAGAAAAAGGAGAAAACAATTATTGTTGTAAGGAGGGTGCTATAATAGTTTTAGGGACACCTTTATATCTTCAAAATGTAGTTCAGGTAGGGTTTAATATACTTTAAGTTATTATGTTAATGACTTGATAATGTGTAAAAATATTATCCAAAACATCTGGGGTTTAGGCTGCACGGTGGCGCAGTTGGTAGCACTGTTGCCTTGCAGCAAGAAGGTCCTGGGTTCAATTCCTGGCCGGGGGTATTTCTGCATGGAGTTTGCATGTTCTCCCCGTGCATGCGTGGGTTCTCACCGGGTACTCCGGCTTCCTCCCACAGTCCAAAGACATGCCTGTTAGGTTAATTGGTCTCTCTAAATTGCCCTTAGGTGTATGAATGAGTGTGTGCGTGGTTGTTTGTGTGTTGCCCTGCGATGGAGTGGCGACCTGTCCAGGGCGACCCCGCCTCTCGCTCATAGACTGCTGGAGATAGGCACCAGCTCCCCTGAGACCCACTATGGAATAAGCGGTAGAAAATGACTGACTGACATCTGGGGTTTCACTGAAGGAGGTTTTTAACAGCACAACTTACTGACCTAAAATAATTTCTGGCTCCTAAACAATTATTTTATTTTTAGGACGCTCTCATATTTCAGGTTTTCTCTGAGTTATGTTCAGCCTTTAGCAAAAGTGTTTATATCTCATGAACGCTTTTACATTGTGCAATGCAACCAACTGAGATTTATTTACTGAGATTTAATAACATAGACCAACACAAAGTTGAGCAGAACAACAAATTGGAAGGAAATGGATACATGGTTTTACTCCCTTTTACATCTAAAGTGAAGATTTCTGCCAATTTGTTTTAAATATTGTTCAATCTTGGTTAGATAGGATGGAGAGGATCTTGTAAGCAGCAGTTTTCAAGTCTTACCACAGATTCTAAATTGAGGTCGGCACTTACAGCTACAACGGAATAGTTTAAACATGTACATGGTTGGACTGTTGGCTTTGGGCCATCCTTCTGGAAGGTGAATGGCCACCTCATTTTTAAGTATTTTTCAGTCTCTAACAGGTCTTCTTCCAGGATTGCACTGAATTTAGCTCCAGCCAATTCTGATCAGCTTCCCCCTTCCTGCTGCACCTAAATCATCCCCACAGCATGATGCTGCCAACACTATGTCTCAAAGTGGGGATTGTGTGTTCAAGGTGGCATGCGCCAGAGCGCCTTCTACAGTTGCTAAGTTGCCTACATAGCATAAGACATTTTTAAAAATACTTGTTAAAATGACTTTCTTTGACCAAGTGTTGTTTTAAAGCCACTCTTTCATAAAGAGCACATTAGTGCATCAAAAATAGATTTCCTGTCAACACATTTGTCTCTGTCCATGATTGTAGGACCTTGGTCTTCATGATGTTTATTGAATAATGTTCTCTAACAAATCACCAAAGCCTTCACAGAACGGCTGTACATGCACTTAGTTCAAATTACACACAGGTAGACTCTACCTTTCAGATCACTGTTTGTAAACAATACACAAAATCATGCAAATCATTCTTTGACATTACAGTTATGCACAACTTTGAATTGGTTCCATAAAATGTTCTAATGTGACAAAATCTGAAAAAGTTCAAGGACACATTTACAACACATACTACACACAGTTGTGTAGGGACAGTTGTACTGGTATCCAGAGCTATATTGGTACCCAACAATTAACGTGTTCCTTAAAAAGAATCGGATGTTAAGCTGTAGAAAAAAAAAAACAAGATGCTGAGATAAGATGCCTGTTCACTGGTTTTGGATGGGTGTTGCTGTGATCTCTGTGTATTAGCGTCGAGTGTCTGCGCCTGTTATGTTTGTCAATACAGTCTTCGTCCTTGGATCTCAGCTGTTTGGATGCCAGCGCCTCTTGTGTTTCCTCTGTACACTCGGTGGAAACTGCATGCATCTTACTGCATTTTCCATCCACTTCCTGAACCCCATCTGCGCAAATCCCTGGAGTCATGCCACTACAGATCAGCCTGTTATAAATGCTACAGAGACAGAGTTTTGTATACTCCTGAAATTGATCTGTTTGTTTCAGAAAACTAACCTTCACTAAAACGTCCTGTGGTGATAAAAATATGTTGTTGTTTTTTTTTTTTACTGATCCTGACTTTAATAACAAGCAAAAAAGCAGGCATATCATTGTGACCACTTGTCTACCAGTCATATATGTCAAATAACATCCACATGGCCGAATCTAAATGATGAAGAGATATTCTGTTATATGCTTCACCTGTTTGTGTTCATAATTTTATGCCTGGTTGGTGTGTGTTTTTTTAATCAAAGTTTCAATACAGAACACTTATAATGCTTCACCAAATGGTTACTGGTTATGTAAAGAACCAGATGATGATGATGCTATTCCCACAGAGTCCAGTCTGTCCCCTTTTCTATGTGCGTTCTGTGTCGTGTCAGACATTCAGCACCCCTGTGCATTATAGTGCACATCAGGAACTGCCATATAGTTTAGAGTGAGAAAATTCCCAGGTTATGTAATTACTTCAAAATCAATGTTATAAAAAAAACTTCCACTAAGACAGATAGAGGTCCAGATGTCCCAGAAACAGCTCTTTTTGCTTTATTCGTTTTTGTCTTTTTTTAGACTATACTTTTACCACTGTAGTGTAAAGCTCATCTTATTGGATCTCAGCTGAACTTTTTCAGTCAAAGATGCAACTTTTGTTAGGCTAATAAATTAAACAATATATGTACATATATATCTGTATATAAAGTATAAATATGGACAGTTGTCCATCTTTGCTTTACATGTATCACTATCTGTATGAGGCTGTAAATGCTGATTTTTCCACTAGAGGTCGCTGAAAGCCAGTCTCACCGAAACATTGAGGCTGCTCCATGGGACAGAGTCTGAACTGTCGTACCCGGTTTGGTTCCAGGGCTGCAAGAGCTGATCAGATGCATTGGTTGGTGGAGAGCACTGACACCTGGAGACATCAGAACCAACAGTAAGACAGCACCTTAATTTCACTGAACATTCTTATTCAGGAGAAAGGATTATTGCAAAGTTAATGACTTTGACACAGCTTGCTCATCCACCTCAGCCAAATGAATCTGACTGTACTCAGATGTAACTGCGATTACATTCAAGCATATGGAGCTAAATCTGTATAAACTTTATTGATTTTAAAACATATTTCTCTGTAATTGAACATAAATTGGATCGGCTTGTTTTATAAATTGCATTGACATGACTAAATACATAAACCAAAACTTAACTGAAAGATTTAGTTGGACAGAAAATTCATTCTGACATTCTGTAGAAGGTCTACAAGCAGCAAAACATTATGAAGATAACATCACCCACGAGTAAAAAGTCAGATTGTCTAAATTGTTGTGCATGTTGACGGGGTAATATTCTCCGAGGTGAAAGAGCTTCTCCAAGGCCTCGTAGATGAAGATTATGCAGATGAGGGCTGCAAAGGCCTCCTCTGTGAAGCGGGTAATGTAGCAGACCAGTGAGCTTGCATCTGTGGCCACCAGCAAAATGCACAGAAACGCCGTCCACAGTCCAATGCTGGTCCGCAGTGACAGGTAGGACAGCCCATAATCACTAGAAACGAAAGAAAGCAAGTCCTTGGATGTTGAACAAATTCATTAAACATTAAATAAATTAACACATTTTCAGAATATATGTGCTCAAACTCACTTGCAGAACTTGAAGAGAATCTTTTCAAACACTAAAACGGGCCCTGTGCTGCCAAGAATTGTAAGCGGCTGTCCTGCGAAGAGTGAGTACGACACTCCTGTCAGTGATGCTCCAAACAGGGACTCTATTGCACTCTGCAGAGACAGAGGAGAGGGATAGAGTCAGGGAAGAAAAAAGGGAGGACTGGGAAAGAAGGAAGGAGGTACAAAGGAGATCCCGAGGAGAAACAAGAGAGCTTCAATCAGACATAATTCATCTGCTACATCTGAGAACCTCGACAATACTGTTGAAATGTTTCCACACTGTTGGCTTGTCCAAAGTTGTATCTCTGTGTTGCTTTTGGCCTGCTGAGTTTACTCAGACACATTACACACATCAGCTGACAGACTGTCTGTCCCAACAGTTACTGGCCTAGTAAGGACATCTGGATAAAAGGAAGGGGGGCAGAAAGAGAGCTGGAGCCACATTGTACTGAACAGAGTCCAGCTAAATAAACTGCAAGATACCCTGCGTTACTAATGCTTTTATAAAATAAAACATTTTTTGTAAGGCCGCTCCATGGTTTCTAGGACCTCTATGACTGTTCAAACCTAGCTAGATAGGAGCAAATCTAAAGTCCTTATTTTAATGTGAAGTGGATCATGGTGCTACTTAGTACTGCCCAAATTGTTTTATTTCCTTCTGCTCGTGTGCAATAATATTAACTTGGTGCAGAACTTTGCCCACATATCTTGGCGAGTGCATTCAGAAGTAATCATGCAAAAAATCCAAAATTTGTCATTTCCACTGATCACACTGAGCTGATCACACCGAGGTTCTAAAGTATGATGCTTTTTTATGTTTTTAGTTGCAAAATCAGATTAGAAACCCCATTAGCTGCTGTTCCTCTTCATCCCCAAGTACAATGCAAGGACTTCTTTTTGACAGAATGACAGCTAGATTTAGCATCTGAACTGCATCCTGAAGAACTCCCACATTCCTTCAAACAACCAGAAATGCACAGTTTGGAGGTGTAGGTGACTTTATGCACCTGTGGGCATGATTCCACTGGAAACCCAGTGCACACCGATCTCTGTGTTCAAGGGGCCTGAACATAGCACTGTATTTATTGGCCAAGGGATTGTGGATTACTTCATTGTGTTGTTCATGTCAGCCACTTGTTGAGCCACAGCAGTGACGGGAAGCAATATGCATGGCAACTGCAGCACAAAGAGCAGCACAAACAGGGCTCTAGAGTGCAACCAATTTGGTCGCACATGAGACCTAATCTCTCAATGGTGAGACAAAAAAAATCTACGGTTGCACCAGTATGGCCAGCTGTTCAAAGGAAAATTTAAAAAAAGATTCTCCACAACTCTGAAAGTCTCCCAGTGGTTCATGAGCACCGCCAGACAGTTTAACAAGGGTTATGGCACAGCAGAAAACTGGCAAAATCCAGAAATGAAAAACAAAACTCCCACTTGAAATGCTGCTGGGCTGAAGGAGAGTCAGTGAGCTGCAGCTGTGAGAGTGTCTTCAGCCCTGCTTCAGTAAAATCTAATGTGCGCCATGTTTGTATCAAGTAAGTTTGAGTGATTACAAAAGTTCTGCCCCTGAAGTGAAACACGCTGTGCTTTTCAGAGACATGCGATCATTACAATAATCAGTGCACCATTGTAAGTATCCCCAACAGGATTTGTTCCTGCCCAGTTGGCACTCCTGACGCAGGCGAAACAGATTCTGTCGGGAATACCTACCTTGGTGGAACACCTTTGCATCTGAACTGAGAAGGGTGTGAGCAGAGATGAGAGAGGAGCATTAGACAGAACTCTTATTTTATGGACTTGTGTTTTGTACAGTTCCTTAAATGTTTTTTGTTGCAGTGTTTTATGAAGTTTTTTTCAGCTGTATTATATATTCAGTACGAGATGTCAGCCCATGATAATTTTGACATCTGTGTTAATTTTATTGAGTTAATGTAATGAAAATCTTCCCAGAAAGTTTCTGAGTCTAGGTATAAGTCCTGGCCTCCACCTCTCATTGGATCACCAGCTTCCTGAAGGACCGGCAGCAGCAGATGAGGCTGGGGAGCATCTTCTCCTGCACAAGAACCATCGGCACCGGCGACCCCAGGGGTGTGTCATTTACCCACTCCTCTTCTCCCTCTACACAAATGACTGCACCTCAGCGGACCCGTCTGTGGAACCCTGAAGTTTGCAGATGACTCCGCTGTTATTGGTCTGATCCAAGACAGTGATGAGTCTGCCTGGTTTGGCTCATCCACACAACAGGACAAGTCCAGACTGCAACGAACAATCAGGTCTGCAGAGAGAATCATCAGGACTGACCTTCCCTCTATCCAGGATGTTTACTGGTCTAGGGCCAAGAAAATGGCAGTTAACATCTCTGCACATCCTGCACATAAACTGTTCAGGCTTTTACCTTCAGGTCGTTGCTACAGAGCACTGTCTGCTAAAACCAGCCGCCACAAAGACAGTTTCTACCGTTAGACTGTTTCTCTTGACAGTCTGAGCTCCAGAACCACACCATGCATACTTAGACTGATCTCACGTTATATTCCATTGTAAAGTCCATTGTGTATATATGTACATTTAAAAAGACATAAAAGACATTTATTATTGAGAGCAAAGCGACCAGAGTCAGATTCCTCGTGTGTTTGTACAAACTTGGCAATAAACCTGATTCTGATAAGCTTTTAATAAATTAATCTGAATCTTGTCAGTTATACATGTTTGTTTGCTCTTTCATTCACTCGCTTTACTAGGTAAGGCAAGGAAAGTTTATTTATATAGCACATTTCAGTAGCAAGACAATTCCAAGTGCTGTACATAAAAAACAAAAAAGAGACATACTGCGAAAGTACTCGGCCCCCTCTAACTGGTCAACCTCTTGCCACATTTCAGGCTTCAAACATAAAGATATAAAATTCAAATTTTTATTGAAGAATCAACAACAAGTGGGACACAATCGTGAAGTGGAATGAAATTTATTGGATGTGTCAAACGTTTTTAACAAATAAAAAACTGAAAAGTGGGGCGTGCAATATTATTCGGCCCCCTTTACTTTCAGTGCAGCAAACTCACTCCAGAAGTTCAGTGAGGATCTCTGAATGATCCAATGTTGTCCCAAATGACTGATGATGATAACTAGAATCCACCTGTGTGTCATCAAGTCTCCGTATAAATGC
>JAHUTJ010025559.1:0-24187 GCA_036250325.1 Characodon lateralis | reverse complement strand
GAGCAGTGCCACAGACTGATGGACTCCATGCCACGCTGCATTGCTGCAGTAATCCAGGCAAAAGGAGCCCCAACTAAGTATTGAGTGCTGTACATGCTCATACTTTTCATGTTCATACTTTTCAGTTTGCCAACATTTCTAAAAATCATTTTTTGCATTGGTCTTAATATTCAAATTTTCTGAGATACTGAATTTGAGGTTTTCATGAGTTGTCAGTTATAATCATCAAAATTAAAAGAAGTAAACATTTGAAATATATCAGTCTGTGCAACGAATAAATATAATATAATATACAAGTTTCACTTTTTGAATGGAATTACTGAAATAAATTAATTTCTTCATTATATTCTGATTTTATGACCAGCAGTTGTATTTACAGATGAATCATTTTCCAGTTCACTCTCCCTGACAGCATTCAAATTTGGCTAACCAAATTCCAACATTCATCTGACTGTGGCCAGAAGGTTATATGAATGTTTTATCAACATGAACTTTCTGTAACAACTCCAGAGCTCAGTTATTGGCTTTTCATGTCCCATGCATTTAATTTAGCATTTTAATACAGAACATCAGAAAAGTGTGTTATTACCATTGTTATTATATGTTGTGTAATTTCCTTTTCAGGGCTTGCAGCAGCTCCGAGGCAGAGCCCTAGGTGACCT
The DNA here is from genome assembly GCA_036250325.1 of Characodon lateralis. Taxonomy (NCBI): domain Eukaryota; kingdom Metazoa; phylum Chordata; class Actinopteri; order Cyprinodontiformes; family Goodeidae; genus Characodon; species Characodon lateralis. Next base: position 23,525 of record JAHUTJ010025559.1, on the reverse strand, counting down.
TTGTCGGGAGCCTGCTATGGGTTGTTCGAGCCCAGGTTTTCATCATCAGTGTCTTTGAGCAAGGCATCGCTCTCTGGCTCCCAGGCATTCTTTAGCCTGAGTGTTTTTTTTTTATAGAAAGAAAGCACAGTTATTAATGTGAGTAGCAGTGTTACTTTGTGTTTAAAAGTGTCTGAATGCACAAAAAAATCAATTTAAATGGAACAAGTACAGTAGCTGTTATTCAACAAACTAAATTTACTAAAGTCAGGAATGGAAACATGTTTCAGCTGGGAGATTTTAACATGATGGATGGATGGATGGATGGATGTGTAGCAGCTTAACAAAGTCTTATGCTCAATGAACAAACTAACCATCAGCAATCCAAGACAATAATTTATTAATCTGCACTGTACTTAATTTAAACATTACACAAATAATGCGTGAAGCTAAGACATATTATATTGTCCTTGTTAACAAATATAAACACAGAGGGACAGAGATGAGCTGCGCCTCTCAAATCTACAGGCCCAATAAGACGACTAGGAGGCTGCATGTTCCTTGTGTTTGTCTGGAATAAAACACATACTGCACCTGTGATGCATTCAAGTAAGTCATGTGCTTGCCTCCTAAAGATGCACCAGAAGTAACAAACAGTTTTTACATTTTATGTAAACATCCATAAGTATTTGTAATTGCTTTATGAACTCCACTCCATACAAACTGAAAGCAAAACATACAAATACATTTCAAGGTATCATGTGTCCCAGTAAAATTTGGGTTCATCCATCACATAAAGATGGAAATCTATAGAAAACAGATGCAGCAAGAAAGAGCAGAATTGAATAAAACGTTAAATTACAAACTCTTAGAAAACAGAGAGACAGAATTTTCTCGGAGCTTCTGTGGAATAAAAAACGTCACCACACAATTAGTTGGTACAGAACTTTACACTTAAAAATCCATCCATTAAAAGTTGAAAAGTTAGGTTAAAATAGGAGGAGCTGCAGATTTTGGTTTCTTTTTTTATTATTTAAACAGCATTTACATTTTCTTAATGTGATAAAACTTTGATGATAAATTGTCACATTGAAAAATGACACCAACAATGTAATCTGATAAATTTTAAAATACAGGCCGCAGCTTCTTGACTGAGTTCTCAAGCAATTTCTCAGTTTGTTTAGCCTTTTGGGAGTTTTCTGACAATTATTAAATGTTTTATAAAGGTCATGCATGGTGGATACTGCCTGCCGGATTTGTGATTTCTGACATACCAGAGGCAGCTCAGAGAGGAAATTCTCAGAGGGGTTAATGACAGAAGTGTTTTGTGGGAAAGATTTCTGATTAGAGCCTTTTTTGTGGTTTGTTCTCAAAAAAGTCGTTTAGCTTGCTTGACTATTCAAATAACTCATTGGAACAAACATTTTCCATACATCGCTAAGACGTCTAAACTGTTTAAATACTCATATGTACAGTTAATACACCTATTTACCTCACCAGTGTGCCTTCTAATGTGCTCAGTCAAATTGCCTTTCTGACAAACATTTTACAAATCATACACGAAACCGGCCTCTCACTATGTGAATGGTTAAAATAGAATCCTTTATCACAAAAACTTTCTCCACATAACTAGCATTAGAAAGGTTCCTCCCCTGTGTGAATTCTCATGTGGAGGGTTAAATTACATTTTTTACAGAAACGTTTTTCACAAATCTTGCATGAGAAAAGCTTCTCGCCTGTATGAATTCTCATGTGAACAGTTAAATGACCTTTTTTACGAAAACATTTTTCGCAAATCTTGCAGGAAAAAGGCTTCTCGCCCGTGTGAATTCTCATGTGAACAGTTAAATGACATTTTTCACGGAAACATTTCCCACATATCTTGCACGAGAAAGGCCTCTCATCTGTGTGAATAATTAGGTGTTCAGTTAAACCACCTTTGTAATGGAAACTTTTTCCACACAATGTGCATGAGAAAGGCTTCTCACCTGTGTGAGTTCTCATGTGAACCGTTAAATGACCTTTTTGAGTGTATGTTTTCCTACAAATCATACACGAAAAAGGCCGCTCACCTGTGTGAATTCTCATGTGAACACTAAGAAAACCTTTTTCACAGAAACTTTTTCCACAAATCTTGCATGAGAAAGGCTTCTCACCCGTGTGAATTCTCATGTGAACATTTAAACCACCTTTTCGACTCAGACTTTTTCCACAAATCTTACAAGTGAAAGGCCTCTCGCCAGTGTGACTCTTCATGTGATCAATTAAAATATCTTTTTCACAGAAACGTTTTCCACAAATCCTGCACGAGAAAGGCTTTTCACCCGTGTGACTTCTCATGTGAAGAGTTAAACGACCTTTTCGACTAAAGGTTTTTAGACAAATCTTACAACTGAAAGGCTTCTCACCCGAGTGGGTTATCATGTGACGACGTAAATCAGCTTTCAGACGGAAGGTTTTTCCACAAACCTTGCACAAAAAAGGCCTCACACCTGTGTGAATGCTCATGTGGTCAGTTAATAAACCTTTCTGAATGAAACTTTTTCCACAAATCCTGCACGAGAAAGGCCTCTCACCTGTGTGAGTTCTTGTGTGAATATTTAGATGACCTTTTTGATTGAAACCTTTTCCACAAATCTTGCACAAGAAAGGTTTCTCACCTGTGTGAGTTCTCATGTGAACAGCTAAATGGCATTTTCGACTGGAACTTTTTCCACAAATCTTACATGAAAAAGGCCTCTCATCTGTGTGAATTTTGAAATGTTTAGTCAATAGGAAATTTTTTGTAAAAGTTTTATCACAAATTCTACAAGAATACAAATTTGTAGTTTTTTTTAGCCCACTTTGTATTGTACTATCAGCGTTGTCATCATGCTGTCTAGATTTCCAACAGCTCTTATTTTGCTTCAGCGCATTATTTCTCTTCGATCTTGAATCTTTATGATTGTTTCCTTTGTGATCCAAGTTCTCAGCCTCAACAGTGTCCTGAGAAAGAACTAGCTTTCTATTTAATTCTGTGTGGTATCTTTTACCACTTGTATTAGCCACCATAAGGATATCAGTCTCCCACTTCTCTACAACTTGCTCCTCATCCTGACTGTCCATCTCTTCTTTTATCTGCTGATGTTCCAGCTCTTGCTGCTCTGCTTTAATTTGTTGATGTGCCAGCTCCTCCTGTCCTTTCATCTGCTGACATGATGGTTCCTCCTCCTCTTCTTTTATCTGCTGATGTGCTAGCTCATCCTGCTCTTCTTTTATCTGCTGATGTTCCAGCTCCTCCTGCTCTTCTTTTATCCTCAGCGGTTCTGGTTCCTCATGGTTCAAACTAGAGGTGTTGTCTTGGTTAAAGAGAAACTTGTCAGCAAGAACCTCCTCCTTCACAACATAAGGCTGTAGGACATCTGGACAGGCAAACAAGGAAGAATGTCTTTGTCAAAATAAAACTTTGAGAAACGTTGTCATCTCAAAAACTGTGCAGGAAAATGTTGTGATGTTTAAACTGAACTGAATTTATTAGCTCTGCCAAGCAATGACAACCAAGGCTCCAGACCAGGAAGCAGAGTTGTAGCTGCAGCTTTTGTACTGTTTCCCACCCGTTATCCCACTTGGTGTCTTGTCTACAGCTCAGATTATATTGATTAAAACCATACCAAAAATGAGGAGATCATGAAGACTAGGGTAGGAGATGCTCTCTAAAAAGCTCTGCCTTTCTAGAAGATGGTCAGGGATGCCCCTAGCTGGCAGTGCTTGGTAGGTCATTCCCACCATGTGGGACAACACATAATATCTATCTCTTCATAGACTTTGTAACTTAATAACTTGAGATAGATTTGTGATAGACTGATTTGTCTTAAATAAACCTGGTAGTAGCAGGAGGATTGTGTTAGTATAATATGCCAACTCCTGATGTTCCCATTACCTGAAATATTGGTAAAGTTGGAAGACCAACATTCATGTTTCAATCTGATTTATTGATTTATCTTAGGCCAATTAAGTTACATTGTTTTGAATATAACTCTTGGTTTTTCTTATCCAAAGTGCACAGCAGAACTGGAGAGCTCATTCAGTGACAGACATTATCCCAAATCCTTCCTCCCAGCAGATGTTTAACTTTAAAACCATCACTGCTCCCAACAGACTCAATAGCTCACATCTCTGCTGTTTTTGCACATTTTAATTTCTTGTAAATAGTCTGTTGTTGTTTATGCACAATTATACAAGTGCATTTTTGACACTTCTAAATCACCCAACTCAGTTGCACGTTTCATTAAATTTGAGTATGCTATTTTTAATAACTTTATAGTATTTTTTCCTTTTGTTGTACATATGTCAATTACTGTACAGTGTCTTATTCTTATTTTTTGTTTGTTTGTTTTTATATGTTTTATCTTTGTGTGTATTTAAATGCTTCCATTTGCCTTTCAGTTTGCTGATGGTAGACCTGAATTTCCCACTGTGGGAAAATACAAGATATTTGTATTTCTATTGTATTCTAAAACTAGTTCTGTTTGTAGTTTTGCATCATCTACCAGGCATTTCTTATTTGATTTGGTGGTAAATTCCAGCAAGGTCATTATAGCTGTGATCTTTAACATTCATGAAGAGATTCAGAGTGATAGTATTAAAGAATACATTTTGGCTATGTTAGATTATATTGGCTTTAGCCAAAATATTTGAAGACCTACACATTTCTGTCTTCATACTCTTGATCTTTTGCTAACATGGCACTGAGTGTAAACAAATAACAGCACTTTAATAACACACAAAATAATGATTATACCAGTAATAAATCCTTTAAAATATTGAAAACTTTTCCTTTAAATAAACTGCGGTATTAAACTGGTGCCACTACAACCATTAATAAACGTTACTACACAAATTGGAGTCTGGGTATACCTGAGGTTTATTTGGTGACACTACAACCAATAATAGACAGGGTATTAAACACCCCTCTCCTGTAGAGTAAGAAATTGTGAATATATTGTATATTGAGTATATACATTAAGAATCATTACTAAAAATGTGTAAGAACTATAATCCATCTGATAGCTGTAGCATAATGACTACCAGCCCAAAGATGTTTGAGGCGAGTTTGGCTAGGATACAGTTTGCAGATGAGATATTATTGCACATTTTGATAATTTCAAATTAATATTTAAATACATCCACATAAAATTATCACTACGTTAGCTTTTTTCCCAATGCATTGGTGGTTGAGCAATTTACAGGCTTCAATTGGCGTCCAGAAACACTAGAATCGGTGAAGATACAGAATCTTTTGTAGCAGGATGCTGCACTTTGTAAAACGGTCGGCATAAGAGGCTGCACATTAAGACCAAGGTTATTTGTAGAGTTCTATGGCCGACACGTTTTGATTAAAACAACCATGTAGTCTGTTGTCCCGCTCACTGCGGTTAGAGAAGGGTATCGTTTGAGCTTTAACAAAGCTTCGTTTAGGACCGGAAGTTCGATGCTCTGAATATCCGTCCAAATTTGTACAACGTACTCCGCGAAGAACACTAGAGCGATAACAGGGAAAATCGACCCAGGTATTTGCATCCGCTCTTAATTTCATGTCGATGCTCCGGTTTTTCTACATAAAAAGCAGTTCTAATAATATAGGTTTGCTGTCTACCTTTGTACGTATGAACACATTCATATTGTGGAAACAGGTCTCTATTATTGTAAAGCTTCAGGAGCGAACGCTTTAAACTGCGCCCAACAATTATTATTAATAAACCATACTGCAGGTGTTTCATACCTATTCGGTGTAAGATTATCTTAGGTGTCCGGGTGAAATCAAGCAGACTGCGCTCTTCATTGCTCTCTTCCTCGGCCTTGACGATGATTTCTTTGAACTCTGTGAATGTTTCTTCAGCTGGAGCTACTTGCCGCTCATTGATTAACTCTCGCTGAGGCTGAAAAGAAGACATTCTTCCTGTAAAATCACTGAAAATACCCTTCTTCAAAAAAAAAAAAAAAAAAACTCTAAATATATCTATCCAAATATAAATATGTCCTCTTCGACCAGCTCAGCTCATCCCATTTTTGTCCTTTTCTTCCTCTTGTTGACGTTTCATGGCGGATAACAAACCAACTGTGAGGCGCCTTACCGCCACCTACTGGACCGGAATGAGCACAAGCAATTAAAGGGGAACAAAACCCCCCCAAAAAACTCTTTGTAAATTATGGGTTCCTTTAAATTGTCACAATTTTCATCCTTTATTTTAAGTATATTATCTCTAAAAATATTTTTGGATTATAGTATTAAGATTCAGTTGGATGAGGGCTCTTCTGGATTGCTCATGCACTCTGAATTCAATGAAAAACATGTTGGACAGATTCTATAAAGCTAAAATGATCACACAATCCAGTTGCACATTTTGCTTTTATTTGAAGTAAATTGTTATTACTGGACACATTCTAATGCATATGCTATAACCTAAACCCTATGGGACCCATATTTCCTTTGTTATGGGGCTTTTACAATAGGATGCATCTGACCAATTGTCTTTTCTTGTTAAACTACTGCTAATTAAATTTTAAATGCCTTTAGATGCTATAGAACAGAGGTTACCAAAGTGCAGCCCAGGGTTATTAGACTACAACTGAAGAATGGTATACTTGTGGTTTGCCAGGTTAGGCGGTTGATGCAGATACGCATAAACAAATGTTAGCAGCAATTCTTACCGATAAGAGGCCTTTCAAAGAAAACACATACAAATTAAAACATTAAACAGGTAAATGCATTCATCTTTGATCAACCATATTTTTTGCTTTTAATTTGATAGTGAATAAGACTGCAAACATCAAGTAATTTTTACTGAATAGCAGTCGTGGTAACAGCCACTCACTAAATAAAGCAAGATTGAGCCATATCCTGTTCTTGTTGCTGTAAATACACACAAATAGAAATCCAGACAAAGATAATCCACTCAAAAATATGCAACATTTCATGGTGTTTTTGTTTAATTTTTTGTACTGGGCAAACCTGTGAGATCCTGTTCATGTCTCGGATCTATGGCAGATCAATTTTTACAGAAATCTACTACTACTTTGCTTTTTCATTAAAGTATTATGTGTTTATTGTTAAGCAGGTAAAAATGCACATTTAACTTCGACATTTTTGATCCCAATGGCAAAAAGTTTGGACACCACTGCTATACAATATCTCTAAACGTTCTCTTCCTTAATACATTGTGGGCGCCAGAGTATAGCCCCTTATTTCACTGCATAAACTGATTATCAGTAGTTATATGGATTCAATGAGACTGAAATGCAGGTTTGGCCCTTTGTTTTGGTTGTTTCCTGTTTGCATCTTCCAGTATGTTTGCACAAGACCTTAATCAAAATAGATGTGTTAAAAGATATTTATATGTTACCTTTGTCTTCTCTTCTCTACTAATGGTAGACATATGGGGAACAATACTAGTTTTAGAGTTTTATATATACATCTACCTTTTCTCCACAGGCCTCTTTTTTTACAGTGTGCACATTATATAGAGGTTCTATGATACCTCAAATCCACATAAGGGACACCCCAACACCCCTTACTTTTTTCTCTGCTGCTTTTGGTATATCATATGTCTTCCTTCCTCTGGTACAAACTTTACTCCATTATGCTTTTAATAGCTGATGCAGACTCACATACACATCAGGGGGTGAGTGGGAGGACTAGAGGTGCTTGAGTATTTTACCTGTTGCCTCATGTCCAAATTGCCCCCTTTACAAAAAGATCTTAATGTTTTACTGAGCTTACCAGTGCATACAGCTATCCACTAAGGATGTCTGTGCAGATTATCAGTAACAGAATGCAACAAAAACACACATCTGTCAATATTAATATCCTGTAGTCTGTGTGTGAGTAGAACCCCCTAGTGGTCCCCCACAATGTATGTTCAAGGTCAATTTATGTGTGTTTCTTAAGTACGGCTTTGTATGTTTTAACTAATTGGTGTTGTTTGAAAAAGCCACAATTTATGTGTGTTTCTTAAGTACGGCTTTGTATGTTTTAACTAATTGGTGTTGTTTGAAAAAGCCACAATTTTCCCCCTTTATTTTCAACATATTACATATCCAAATAGATTTTCTGTTGTATAAATAAGAATCAGATGGATCAGACCAGTGCTACTTTAAGGGGTCTCCTGTATTGATCATGTGTTCTGCATTCAATGGAAATATGCTGATTTTGTTAGGCTCCAATGATCTTATTGCATGTTTTCTTATTATTTGAAGTGTCTTAAGATCTGACCCATTCCAACATATGCAATGGCCGTCTTTCTGGTCCCCAAGGAAGGCTGAGCTCTGCTTAGCTTATTACATACTTGATGCCTTTAAATGGCTTCAAAGTAGAAGATGTATAGATTTAACTGTCTTCAGAGAGACATAATAAACAGATTTGTTCTAACTTGCTAATAAAATATTACTTCTATAGAGTAAAATTTTATGTTTTCTTGGTAACATCTTGGCCGAATCATTTTTTCAGCTTTCCTCCCCTGTAATTTCTGCAGGTCAGAAAAAGACCTGTGTCTCTTCCCAGCGTTAAACTTCTACCATGAATAAAAATAATATACTTTATCTTCCTTATTTCTGAAATTTATTTTCCATCAGCACAAAACAATTGGCCAATTATGAAGCATATGTGATTCTGATCGCTGTGCCTTCAAAGAGTTTTAAATGCAATGTCCTTTATAATCTAGCAAGATTACTAATAACCAAAACGGTGAATTAAGGCATGTATGCTTCCTTATAAGGATCACTCTTAATAGCACCATAAAACACAATCAGTTTATTGATGATTACTTCTCATGATCTATCAAGGGAACATTTTTTATTGTCTTAGTTAGAACGAGATGAATAAGATGGGTTAACCCCATGCTCTCAGTGTCCTGTTCCCTAGAAATGTTGCCAGGCCCTCCTAAAAGGCAGATTTCATTCTCCTTAATGGTCAACGCGAAGCACTAATGAAATAAAGCTCATATAAACCACAAGAATTGTTCTTCACTGTAGAATCACCTTCATTTCCAAACAGCCAATAAAATCTGATCTTCCTATTCTGATTTTGGCTAATTCAGATGTTCTTTTTATTGACAAGAACAGTAATAAAATTATTTTTCAACTTTTTTAAATCCAGCAACTAAAACAAAAACAAAGACCTTAAAAATTGGATCATTTGAACTACACTAACAGACTCAGACCATCAGACATATGGCAATTCCTTTGTAAGCCTCTTCACGTGACATTTAATCATTTATCCAAATAGTCCACCGTATTTATGAATGACCAAAGGAAGCTCTATGATAATTTTTTTCCCCCAGGTAATGTTTTGTGAAAGAGGCTTTTAATGCAAACATTTAGCTACTGTTAAAAAACAAAAAGGCCTCTAACCTGTGTGACGTGATAAAAAAAATAATCTAAATAAATAGAGGATTTGTATTTGATTATTTCCAATGAATCACATGTTTATGAAATAGCAATATTTGACACAATAAGCAAAGATTTTCAGTTCCATACATTTTTGTTGTTGATAGATTTAATAGACAATTACAATTTGTATTATGATGTACAGCTATGTCTTCCTCTGTTTAGTGGATACTGGAATGTTGTGGCAATCATGAGTTTAAAGGAATCATCGTCAAGTCCGAGGAAGAGCTCGATGGTCAGACTACTGGATTTCAGCCGGATCCCCCTGATCATCTTACACCGAATAGGTACGAAACAGCAGCGGTGCTAACGTTTTATTGATGGGAGAAACTAGGGAAAACCTTTGGACAAGGGTTGTCGATTAAAGTTTTTTAAAATGGGATTTATGATAGGGTTGTTTGAACTCTTAGCTGATGTTGTGATTATGAATCTGAATATATTATTTAATATTTTATTAAATAGTATTTCAGTCTGTTAGGATTGTCCTGTTAATACCAGCCCAGTAAGGCGATGGTATTAGGACAAAATAGAAAGGTGTGAGTCGAGCTCTGACATTATTGAACAGCATAAACTCTGCACACATGGGATGAATTCACACAATTTCTTAAAATACAAGAATTTAATAACAAAAAAATAAGTCAACACAAAGTCAAACATATTTCCATCAACAAACTCTTTATTATGCTAAAACAATCCAACTAAACTACCAAGCAGAATGAAAGAATAAGGAAGACTAATGGGCTATGTACAATATAAACAAGTTGATTAAAGATGATTGAAAATTATGACCAAAAGAGTGATGCAACATTACCATGCAATGTTTATTGTTTGAGAACCAAGGATTATCTTGAAGAATCTGGAAATGAATTTAAGTTAGTCTTGGAACCAACTTAGGAAATTATCAGCAACTTTTAGACAACCATTCACAATGCAAGATCAGATAAAATATTATTTTAATAAAATAATTTAAAGAATGATCTGCTGAATAAAACCAACCTTCTGGATGACTAATTCTCAACGGGGTTTAATTAGCTGCCTTTATTTATTGAAATAATATTTCAAGAAATATTATTTTGAATAGGAACCAAATCATTGAGAAATGGGCTTAATTATGTTAGTTATCAAGTTTAGTAAAATAATATGTAGGTGTTAGGTATTATTTAGTCAACTCAGAGGCAAAGAACAATACAGAGTCAGTTTTTACTTGCAGCAAGGGTAGCTGTGCAATACAAACTACAGAGTATTAGCACCCCTGTCTCTTTATTTATATATGCTGGTTCACACATAGTTCAACAAACATTCAGGGTGTGTGTGTGTGTGTGTGTGTGTGTGTGTGTGTGTGTGTGTGTGTGTGTGTGTGTGTGTGTGTGTGTGTGTGTGTGTGTGTGTGTGTGTGTGTGTGTGTGTGTGTGTGTGTGTGTGTGTGTCAGAGAGGTTAGGGTTCATGTGTCTTGATTTTAAGCAGAGAGAAAGGAGTGAGGATTCAATGCCAGTCCCTAGATGTTGCTGATAAAAGCATAACTCACCCTCACCCAGAAAGCACTTAGAGCAGACATGAGTGATAAACAATACAAACGTTTTTAAAAAACCCTAACAGTAGGGAAATATTATTTTACTAGATTGAAAACTAACAACCTCTTTGGGTAAATGATCTTTAGTAGACCAGCACGTGTTCTTAGCTGTTAGTGGTTGGAACTAACAAAAGAAGCTTATAGCTTATCATCAGAATCACACATATACCTTTAAAATACCATTAATAAAAGGGTTAAAATGCATAAGCGTGGACGGCACGTTATGGCCGATCTTCTGTGTTTAAAATCACCCTTTAAATAAAGTTTGTCTTAACTTTAAAAAAACACAAACACAGAACACACAAACTGAGCACATGTGCTGAGCAGATAATCTAGCACTAAGATGGCTGAGTTTTCAACACAACAAAACCAAACGTCATAAAACCAAAAACGTTTCGATTATTTCATTCTAAACTACTTCTCTCTGCCCAAAACTACCTCTTACATGAACCGTGCTGAGGAAAAGTTGCCTGGGGCGACGAAGTTGAAGATGACATCCAAATTGAACAAAGGGTTAGCTTGCAGCTAACCTCCGTAGCTGTTGGGTGGGGCGGCTCGTTCTGTCGGCCGGCCAAACTGCACGTTAAAACTGTAACCACGGTGAGGCGGTCCCGCTGTCCTTCCTTCAGACCGGGAAAACTGCTCCACTCGGCATCGTAGAGACAGGGTCTCTGCTGGGAACTCTCTGGAACACAGTTTGCTTCTGTAGACCTCAGAGAGAAAGTCAGTCACCGCTTGTACCTTAATTACCGTTCATGAATGAATACCAGATACACAAACAGCAATTCATTCCTACTTAACTTGGTGCATATGATCGTGTGATTGTATGACACTCTTGGACACAGTTTGAAGAGTTTATGTCTGTTTGCCAACAAAGAGACATTAGTGTGCTGTGTCCCTCCGTCCAGTTCCACTGGGGACCTGCGTGGAAGAGGTCAGTTTGTTGCAAAAGCGGGGTTTTTATTTGGACAATGACGTCACGGGAAGTCCGCTGTTACCCCGTTTCTGGCTCTGCTGGAAGTAGGTTAATGTGATTTATTTTGAAAGTTCCAGAAAAGTTCATACTGGCCCATCATGTCGTACCCATGGCTGGGGTCCCAACACTGAGTAAACCGAATCTGATCTATAGTTGAGTCAGTTACATCGAAATGTGGATTAAACACAAAAGGTGGAACATAACCTTTAAATAACATAACTACACCAGAAGGAATGGCATCGAATACTTCAGCAAACTGGAAGTTACAGGTATCTGGATGTGTTTTAAGGCTTTTTGATAAAGTAAACAAGGTGTAATTCCTATTAAACAGCTGACCCATCTAGTTAATATTATTGATGAACTTTCTTTGAAAAAGAGAGATTTGTTTTTGTACAGGATGTGGTGAGAAATTCTGTTTGTACATTTGAGACCATGCAAGTAATGTCTGTTTATGCAAGTTAGAGAGGTGATCTTTTCGACATTGTAATCGAACCTTAAAACATATTTAGCCCTCCAACTTTTGAGAGGAAATAGTTGGGAGCATAATTCCACAGTGAGGTTTGCTTATTATTAATTTCTTAATCTAGTTAATCTTGAAGGTATTATTCAGAGTATTCAAATCTAGAAAATTTAGCCCTTCATTATCGTTTGTATTCATAACAACAGATTATTTTATGTAGTATGTTTTATTTTTCCATAAAAATTGGACAATTATCTGGTCTATGTCTTGATTGTTTTACTGCCTATGTATAATGAAAGGGCAGCGAAGGTAATTAAGGTTAGACCCTTCAGGGACAGACCCTTCAGAAGCCATTGATGACTTTTTTTGTGTGTTTTTTCTATAATAACGGTAAAGTTTAAAATACTGTATTTTGCTAATAGACTCCCAAGTATGTAGTTGCCTCCTTGATGGGAATATCAGATGTTGAGAGGCAATCAGAATCTATTATGACAAAGAGTTTACACTTAGTGATTTTCAAATACAATCCAGATGCGTTGGAAAAAGACCTTATTATATCCAGAACATATGATATATGAGCAGCATCCTTTCAAAATGAAGTGGTATCATTTGCTAGTTAACTAATAACTATTTCATGCTCTTCAATTGTTATATCTTTTAAAAGACCTATCTCTCCTCGTCTATGCTGTTCTCTTTATGTAGCAATAAAATATAAGCAGATGGGACATCTGACTTTATTATTGTGTGTTAAAAATGTTCCTACAGGAGTAAATCAATGACGTTCATGTTGTTTCAGATCAAAGGCAGCTGCAGTGGGCTGCATGGAAGGAGCACCACCCACCACCCTGTCTCATATAAAAACTGAAATAAAACGTTATGTATTCTCAATTGCCAAGGGTATAAAAGATTAAGTAAAAACCAAACACATGAAACTAAATAAAATTATGAAAACAGCAGGGTTCCAAACCATGGTTCCTCAAGAAAAAGTAACACTGGAGTGTTGATTAAACCATCAGACCAGTGGTCTGCTGTCATATCACCAACCTCACCTTTATAACACATGTAATATTCTTTCAAATTGGTTTAGATCATCACTTAAGCACCAAATCAACCTGTGACCCCTGTTAGATTGGACAGCAGGACATTGTAAAATCCCTTTAAAGAAAGGTTGAGGGTTAGGGTTAATACAGACCCTGACTATCAAGATATGAAAGTGAAGTTCATACACTGTTAACAGCATTAGGATTGCGCTAAAAGGTTAAAAACATTATTCTTGAGCCTGCAGATGTTCAGATGACGCATCGTCCCAAGAGTGGCTGTTGGCTACACCTGCAGGGGAATATAAGTCGGGAGAGGCCACCTGCTTGTTGCGGTCTATTTTTGTGGCTTCATTTCTAGGCTTGGTGAATGTGACAAAATCAAACATCTCAAATCTGAAGCTGATGTTTAAGATCTTTCTCCGGATGCAAGATCCCACATTATAGATATAGTCATACCCAGATCCAGGGATGTAACCCAGCCTGGAAAAGTATGGAATATGATTTTAAGTGTTTTGCAGGTCTGGCTTAATCTGGTAAAAGAAAATAGTATAAAAAATACTTTTTATTTTGTGTGTTAATTTTTTTTTGTCCATCCATCCATGTTGACCACTGACAAGACTGGTCACTGTAAAAATATCTATCATAAATTTGCTGTGTCCTTTTGGATTTAGGCTTTACAATTGAGCTAAAAAATTGACAACTCTTGTAATTTGAGTCTGAATAAGTACGGAATTTTGACATGAAAATGTTTAAAAACTTTACAGCTAAGCAGAAGCCGGGATAAAGGCTGAGAACATCTGGTTGAGTAACTCAAACATTTTATTTCAGGACCGTGTCTTCAGATCTATCGAGTAATAAAAATTATGTGCTTTCTTTAACTCAGTTTAAAAAGCCCGTCTTGTCTTGTTTTTGTCCAGACCATCCACAAAATTATGCCTATAAGTGGGACGAAGTTTTAACGGACCAGCAGCTATGTAACCAGAAGAGGAACTCCAGTTTAGATCAGCAGGAACCACAACCTGTGCAGATGAAAGAGGATCAAGATGAGGTAGAACATCTGCGAATAAAAGAGGAGCAGGAGGTAATGGAACATCCACAAACGAAAAAAGGAGAAAGAGAAACCTGAACGTGCACAGATTAAAGCGGTAGAACAAGAACCTCCTGACTGGATCAGTTGAGATGAAGAGCAGCTTGTGCTGAAGAAGGAGACTGGTACCTTTATAGTGACTCCTGCATTTGAGGAAAAGTTTCACAGTGACCCAGAACCAAACAGGAACCAACTCATCTCCCAGAACTTTCTCGAGACCAAAAACCAAGATCTTGAAGAAAGTGATCTTGAAGATTCAGAATCAAGGAGAGATGAAGAGAAACAAAGAAAAAAACAAAGTAAGAGCTGTCAGAAAACCAGACAGCATAAAGACGACTCCAGAACTTCAATACTACAAAGGCACAAGAAAATTCACTCTGAATCTATATTCTTGTAAAATTTGTGATAAATGTTTTCTCAAAATAGTTTCTTGACTAGACACATGAGAACTTACACAGGTGAGAAGCCTTTCTCATGTATGACCTGTGGAAGAAGTTTTAGTCAATAAGGTAAGTTAGTTTATCACATGAAAGGTCACAAAGATGAGAAACCTTTCACTTGTATTACTTGTGGAAAAAGGTTCAGTCACAAAAGTATTTTAATCATTCACATGAGAATCCTCATAGCAGAGAAGCCTTTCTCATGTAAAACCTGTGGAAAGGGTTTCACTCAGAAAAGCAGTTTAACTTATCACCTTAGAGGTCACACAGGTGAGAAGCCTTTCTTGTGTAATTTCTGTGGAAATACTTTTTGCCAAAAAAACATTTTAAATCATCACATGAGAACTCATCCTGCTGAGAAGCCTTTCTCATGCTTAACCTGTAGAAAAAGCTTCAGTCGAAAGGAGTATTTAACTTATATGAAAAGTCATACAGGTGAGAGGCTTTGCCATGTGCTTCTGGAAAAGGTATGGTCCAGAAAATAGTTTACAGCATAACGTGACACCTCACATGTGTAAGCAACCTTTGTCCTGTGAAAAAAATTTCAGCAAAAGATCTCATTTAACATGTCACATAAGAACTCACACAGGTGAGAAGCCTTTCTCTTGTGTGACCTGTGGAAAAAGTTACAGTGAAAAAATTTGTTTGACTTATCATCACAGGAGAATTCACACAGTTGAGAAGGCGTAATCTAATAAATGATTCAATATTCTCACGTATCAGTATGCTGCATATCTAACTTTGTAGAAGCTGGAGTAAATAATATCTAATAACTTCAGTCCATAACCTCTTTTTTTAGTAATAACTTGCTATAAATCTCTTCAAATGAAAAGAATGTCATATTTTTTCTAGCAACTTTCCAAACAGTTTGGTTTATCACAGTTTATTCATTATTTAACAAGGGGGTGTGATTAGTTTGTTCCAACGGCTGGTTTTGATAGTTTTACTCGTTATCTTTGTCTGAGATATAAACTTATGTGATCATGTGAAGCATTTAAGTGTGACAAAAACCAAAACAGAAGAAATCTGTAAGGGAGCAAATACTTTGTTAAGGCACCTTATAGATCTAAACATGCTCCTACTTAAACTGTAGAGCAACAGTGCAGATGTATCTTATGTGCAAATATGACATTAAAAATGTTATTGAGTAATCGTAGTATTAAGAAATGTAAAATAACAAGTGTATGCATATTGCATAAAATGCTGTGCTATGGTTTACTTGTGGCCAACTTTGTCTCTTCTGAGCAGACGTTGTTTAATAAAACGTTTTTCTTCTTCTATGGCTATTTTGGTGATTTTTCTTCCACGTGGTTTCGTATTTTATTTATTGGATTACTATGTTGTGTTTACTGCTGGAAGACACACTTAATGTTTTTTTTACATGCGGTTAAATTTTAAAGCGGAACAAAAGTCGCCGTATAATTTTCTCCGTGGCGCTTTAGAATGATACACAGAAGATCCAAAACAACATGAGCAGCGTTAGCTTTCTTTCAGTGTGAGGTTAAAACGGGTTAGGTGTGTGAGCTTTATACGTGAATGTGTGCAGTAAAAATGTCTCCAGTTCAGCCCCAGAGAGAGATGATGAACGAGCCGTTAACTCCTGCTGAAGAAACATTTACTGAGTTTAACGGAATCATCGTCAAGTCCGAGGAAGAGCTCGATGGTCAGCGCAGACTGCTGGATTTCAGCCGGATCCCCCTGATCATCTTACACCGAATAGGTACGAAACAGCAGCGGTGCTAACGTCTTACTGATGGGACAAGTGTCGTGTTTTCGTATCTGCGACAGCTTCCGATTCTCCCTATGATGTAAAAGCTGTTCAGCTGTTTTTCTTCTGCAGGAGATAAATTAGAAGAGGCCCAGATCGAAAGTTATATCACTAAGGACAGATTGTTTTCTGCGATCTTTGCAGCTAATCTATACTTCAGCTTTAATTTCTTCTCTAAACAGTTAGATAAACTATGTAAATGCCAAGAAAAGGAATTAGAAGAGGACAAATGTAGGTTAAACGATTAGAAAAGAGAACAATAATGCTGTGGGAGATGAGGCATCCATTTCTGTTTCCCGGTTATTTTCACAGCACCTTTCAAAAATGAAAGATATATCAGAATTTTGTGTGGTAGCCTAGTTCCCAAATGAACAGGTTTTTTTTTGTTTTTGTTTTTTGCAAACTGAAATAATGATAAATCCATATGAACCTCTGCAGCCTGCTGAAGGCGAAGGGTGCTGCCGGTAGCTAAACTCCAGCAAGAAAAGAATTTAGGAAAGCCTGACCTCTATAGTCTAAAAAGAAGGTCAGACTGGATAATATGCTGGATAGTACTGAGATACTGTGATTCACTGAGACTAAATGAGTTTAACACTGCCTTCCCTGCACTACAAGAACATCTTTGGATCAAACTTTTAGCTGTGAAGTTTACAGCCTGCTGTGTCCTTTAAATCCACATTCATCCTGTAAGCATCCAAGCTGAAGGATCATGCTGTGGTTGTTTCTGCACCCTGTCAGTGTCATTGTTCCTGCAGGCAGGAAGGAAGATCAAATGTGGGTTTGCAGGTACAACAGAGACAAGGGGATAAATAAATCTGCAGCTTTAGGAATTCAGTCACTTTTACCATATTCCCATTATAAAGTTAAGTATAGACAAAATAACAGCACAGATCTTGTCTTTAATTTATGTGTGACGATTTTAAGAACTGATGTGCTGAAACAGAATCAGGATTTTCTCATAGAGAGAAAGACCAGACTGTAGTGCTTTAATAATAATAATAAAAACATAGTCATCATGGGCTGCTTTTAAGGGAGACCTGCACACATTTTTTTCCTTTGTGACAACTAAAGCAAGAAATATTTAAAGTAGAAAAAGATTATGGCGAGTTTAATCTGATTAATTCAATTCAGTTTTATTTATATAGCGCCAGCTCATAACACATGTCATCGGAAGGCATTTTACAAAGTCACTTCAGTTGAGTCATGCATTCCAGTTGATCCTAGTGATCAAATAGTGCAGCCAAATTCAGTTTATTATTCCAGTTGGTTAAAATGTTTTTGTTTTTTGTTTTTTGCTAAGTAAACCCAGCAGATTGCATCCAGTCAGTGACTTGCAACATTCATTGCTGGATTGACTTTGCAGCAATCCCTCATACTGAGCATGCATGAAGTGACAGTGGAAAGGAAAACTCCCTTTTAACAGGAAGAAACCTCCAACAGAACCAGAACCAGGCTCAGTGTGAGCGGCCATGACTGACTCGGGGTTTGAGAGAACAGAGCAGAGACACAAAAAGAACAAAGAAGCACTGATCCAGGAGTACTTTCTATGGGAAAGAAAAGTAAAACATTAATGGTTGTAGCTCCTTTAGTGGCTTCATCTAGGAGAGAAAGACAGCTAAGCAGATGAACTATGAGCCAGTTTCCAAGTCTGGAGGATGAAAGAGAGCACATAGAGTTAGTCACAGTAGACGTCCAGTCAGTAGCCATGTCTAGTAGAGAGAAAGGGTTAAACACTGAAAGACAAGGCAAAGTGGATCATCTGTAGAAGGTGAGCATTAAGTTGTTGCCAGCAGCTCAGCAGATGCCCCCCTCCAGGAAGGTACTACAGCTAAACGCAGAGCCAGGCCAGGTGTAGCTTCTAGAAAGGGAACAGAGAGAGAATATATAAATATCTTTGAAAATAATTGCACAAACTAGCATAACAGGTATCCAGGAAGAGCCCATTTAACAAATAAAATAGCTTGTTTTGTTTTTTGTTTTTTTTAAAGCAGTAGTTTTAATTCACATTCTGTCTAAGTTACTAAAATCCTTACCATAAAAACCTGCAATGGATTGTTAAATACTTTTTATCATCACGTTTGTCACTAAGAACATCCTATTTCTATTACAGAGCAACATTTACCTTAACCTGAACTCAGCGATATACAATTTTAGTTTCTAAACCGTGATCTACATTTGATAAAAGAAGACAGAGTTTTGACTTTTCTTAAAGGGATGTTGTATTAAGGCCTGTTGTTACTGCACAAGAACAGAGAAATTTGTCCTTTTATCCGAGGTGGAAAGAACAAGAACATTTCACCAGAAACTCAAGCAACTGAACAAGAAAGGAAGACTCTCTGCCAATTTTGAAATTGTGGGAAGCAAACTTATGTTTTTACCCAAAAGTCGGATCATTCCCTGCAGACAGGCAGATTTATAGTTGTTTTTTTGAACTAGCAAACAAAAACTAAACACTGGCAATAATAGTAAAATTTGACCCCCCCCTTCACCTCTGAGTTGGATCAGTCCAACTCACCTTGTGCTCTATGGTCGGATTTGAAAATATGTTGCTTCATCTGTTTGATCTCCTCAGTCAGATATTTTACTACTGTGGAGAGGAAAGGCAAAAGAATTAAATGTAAATCAGCTTTTAAGTGTGATAACAGTGCTTCATCTCTCAATCACTAAAGGCTACACAATATATCATGAAAATATCATCATTGCAATATCTGTGTGTGCAGTATTCACATTACAAAGCACTGTTTGGAAGGCAGTAATTGTTGGCTAATATCTACCAAGTGTTATGGACTTGTATTCCACATGCTAATGTCATATTTAGCCAGATAGACAGTGTCTCACGCCAGCAAATGCTCATACTGGACACAAATGACATCGCCCAAAATGTTAAAGGTTACAGAGTGATGGAAGCACAGACGAGAAAATGAGGAAAGAAGAATATAGGCGAAGATTCCAACTGATATCGTCATCACAATATTTCATAAGCTAGTGCAGATCAAGTGCATGTTCCCACAGAATAGAGAGTTGTATTCCTTTTACCTGAAGGGTTTTTTTCCCAGGGGACAAGGAGCACATTGCACGGAGGGGATGAATAATCACATTATGTTGTGCTGAAAACAGTGAATACAAGAACAGAATGATGTCATTAACAGATTTATCCGCTTTGTAGAGTATGTAAACCTTATGAAACCTTATGCCACCAATCAAAGGTTTCTCTTTGGAGATACAGTTATACCTGGACACTACATTTAGCCCAGGTAATGGACTCTGAGCAAATCTGGATCAATGAATCTGACATTTGATTTGATGCACATGATTTAAACTGTAGGATTCTGAGTCCACTGATTTTTTTTTTTCTTTCTGGTTTTTAAATTAAAAATGAAACTGAGGAAGCATCTTCTGATGCATTAACAAATTAAAGTGAAGTTTGCTTTATTCAACCTGCTTTTTCAGGCCTTTGGTTTTGCTTTTCTTTCCGTTGCTCCAGACTTGCCTCAACATTATGATTTTCAAGGAGAGAAGGTTTTTAACGACCAGCGGCTGTGTAGCCAGAAGTGGAACTCCAGTTTAGACCACGAGGAACTAGAAACTCTGCAAATAAAAGAGGAACAGGAGGATCTGGAACATTGCTTGATGAAAGAGGATCAGGAGGAATTAGAACATCTGCAGATAAAAGAGGAACAGGAGGATCTGGAACACCTACAAATAAAAGAAGAGCAAGAAGAACATGAACATCTGCTGACAAAAGAGGATCAGGAGGAACTACTCTATGTAAAGATAAAAGAAGAAGAGAAAGATCTTCATCCTGAAGCAGCTCTTACTAATAAGGAAAAATACTGCAGTGAACCAAACAGGAACCAACTCAACCTTCAGAAACCTCCTGAAGCTAAGAACCAGAATCAGGAAGGAGGCAATCAAGAAATTTCTGGATCAAGGAAAGCAGAAGCAGCGAGACAAAATAAAAGACTTCAGAAAACCAGACAGCAGAAAAATGATGCTGGAAAAGCAAAACGTAAAATGCTTAAGAAAAACTATTCAGGTAAGAGCCTGTATTCTTGTAAAATGTGCAATGAAGCATTTTTTCATAATAGTACCTTCATTAGACATCTGAGAACTCATACAGGTGAGAAGCCTTTTTCATGTACAACCTGTGGAAAATGTTACAGTCAAAAAGGTCATTTAACAGATCACATGAGAACTCACACAGGTGAGAAACCATTCTCATGTACCATTTGTGGAAAAAGCTTCAGTCAAAACAGCCATTTAACAATTCATGTGAGAATTCATGCAGATGAGAAGCCTTTCCCCTGTATGACCTGTGGGAAACACTTCAGCCAAAAAGGTCAACTAGCTTATCACATAAGAGGTCACACAGGTGAGAAGCCTTTTTCATGTATTGTTTGTGGAAAACGTTTTGGTCAAAAAAGTAATTTAACTTATCATATGAGAAGTCACACAGGCGAAAAGCCTTTTTCATGTATAAACTGTGGAAAAAGTTTTAGTTTAAAAGGTAATTTAATCTATCACATGAAGAATCATGCCTGTGATAAGTTTTTCCACTGTGTTACTTGTGGAAAAAAATTCTGTAAGATTGAAACTTTTACAACTCACCTGAAAACTCACACAGGTGAGATGCCTTTCTCGTGTATCACCTGTGGAAAGACATTCAGCAAAAAAAAGAGTTTTAATACTCACCTAAGAACTCACACTGGTGAGAAACCTTTCTCATGTAAAATGTGTGGGAAAAGTTACATTCAGAAAAGTAGCTTGACCTATCATATGAGAATACACTCACCTGAGAAACCGTTTTCATGTGATACTTGTGGGAAAAGTTTCAGTAAAAAAGATATTTTCACATCTCACTTGAAAAGCCACACAGGTGAGAAGCCTTTCTTGTGTAATACTTGTGGAAAACAGTTTACTCGCAAAAGTTTTTTAACAGTTCACTTAAGGGTCCACACTGGTGAGAAGCCTTTCACGTGTACTACTTGTGGGAAATGTTTCACTCGGAAAAGTTTTTTAACGGTTCACATGAGAACTCACACAGGTGAAAAGCCTTTTTCATGTACATGCTGTGGGAATACTTTCAGGCAAAGGGCTCATTTAGTTTGTCACATGAGAACCCACACAGATGAGACAACGTAATCTGGTGAAAATGTTGAAATTATTTGACCAGTTATTATTTAGAGGCTGGAGTAACCAAGAAGTAAAAAAGCTTTTCAAATACATACTACAAAAAATGTGTATTTTCCTTGAAAACCATAGCTTCTCATTTTTGGAGGATTTTCTTAGCATGTAAATATTCATCAGTGTATCATAGAATAACATGCTGGCAGTTTTGGATTGTAATGAATGTGATTTTAGAGCAAAATACACCATTTGCTATCTTTATCTTTTCTGTCTCACTTTCTCTTCAGCAGGCAAATACTACTGATGATATGATCACAACTGCACAGCTTTTAGATTTACCAACGTGTGATAATATTTGAAATTTTATGAAATAGGTATTAGGGGTGTTTTGGTACATCCAGTTTAAGAGACAAGACAAAGTTAAATTCATTATATTGAGACCAGTTTTAGCAACACTATTGGGAAAAATGAATAGTACCCATTTGTTTTGTTTTTTATTCTAAATATTTTAGATTTTGAACCAGAAAGGATCAAATGCAGTCTTTCTTTGTTAAAAAAAAGAAGTGAAACCACCCTGTGTTGCAGCATAAATAGTATCCTTTCAATTGGAAGCTAGCTTTAGCATCATTGACGACTAATGGTTAGCTTGGCACAGAATTCTCACAGTGCGCACAAGTCGCTCAGATCTGATCTGTCACCATTCCTATTTTAAATGCTGCCAAACAAAGAATTTAAACATGTTGCAGGCTTCTTTATTGTTTAATCAGAAACAGCTTAATTGGCCAAGACAGTGTGCAGAAACAAGGAAGTTGACTTCGGTTTGCAGTACTCACAGCGTACCAACACTAACTATAAATATATAAACTTTAGAGGAAATAAAAATAAGGATAAATGAGCAGTATGTACATGCATGTCTATGACCTGCCATTTTTTATAAACAAAAACGAAAGGCAGGTTGTGATGGTTCAAATATGCTTATTTTGTTTCACAGCAGAGTAGCTGACTACTCCAGCTGTAAGGAGTTTATTGTGTTCATCAGACAGCCTGAGGGGAAGAAACTGTGTCTGTGGCAGCTGGTTTTTGCAAATGGCAATCTGTAGCGAAGACCTGAAGATAAAGGTCTAAGGACAGACAGGCAAAGTGTAATAAACAATAAGTTCTGCAGAGAGGATCATCCGGGCTGACCTTCCTTTCATCCAGGATGTGTGGGGTCTGCAAAGATGTCAGCTGCCCTTTATCCTGACCCTAGACCTGTACAAGTCTTGGATGGAGGAAAGGTTAGCCCCGATGATTCTCTTTCCAGACCTAATTGTTTTGTTGCAGTCTGGATCTGTCCTGTTTTGAAACCAAGTGTAAGGCTAGCCTGACAAGCAGTTTGTGAAGAAACTCAACACAACAGGGCCATTCAAAAATAACTCAAATACTAAATGTCTCAAATAATTCAAAATGTCTCAAAATCCAACATAGTATCAAGTTTAAAACACTCGCCTTAATTTGTGTGGCTCATATCAACTCAGACCTGCTTCACTAGATAGGGTCACGAGCTGAAAGAGATGAAATAGTTCTGGGAGAGATCAACTTCACTTTAACCAGAAATATCATTAAAATACAATATTGTGAGATCTTGTGCCATGAGATTTTGCCACACTGGCTA
>JAHUTJ010025558.1:7100-24195 GCA_036250325.1 Characodon lateralis | reverse complement strand
CAGCTCGCTGTCAAAGTCTCCTTTTCCCAGGGGAAACGGGGGCATTTCTCTGTAATTCTGGCCATTCTAATTTATTTAATTGCTGAGATCTTCCAGTGAGTCGTCCACCTTGATTTTTTGGGCATGCGGCTAAAACATGCCAGGGGTGTCTGCCGGTAGGTTTATTCTCAGTGTTCTGATTGCCGGCTGAGTTGTTGAGCTGGCTGTCAATGTTTGAATCATCGTTGTACCCCATATTCACCTCCACATTCACTTCTAGTCGGTGGATTTTCATCTCCAAAGGAGAAAAGCGTCTGAGCAGGCAGAGAGGCGGCTGTGCCAATCTTAGTCATTAGATGACTAAGATTGGCATTCACAAAAACTGTTGTTTAACTGCTGCAATAAATTAGCAGTTTTAATCAGATTAAAACAGACATATTGCTTCCTGTAATCGGACCCACTGAGAGTATATCCAAATGCAGTATGAGTTGACGAGCATTGAAGCAGATGTTCGCAGTTTAAAGTCATCAAAATCACAAACAAGATCCTGTGTGACAGGGCAAGGCAGAATATGATCCATTAGCAGCTGGTGTTGGACCTCAGGATCGCTTTCATGCCATTTAAGAGAAAATAAAGGGGCAATTTTAAAAAGAAAATACAGAGGCAGATGTGTGCGAAAAGTGGGGAAAAGTAAGATTGTACATGCTTCTAATTCTGAAACCAGACACAAATGCAGATCAGCTCATAAAATAGCTTCAGCAGGCAAATAGCGTCTCTACGTAATAGTTTATTTTGTTCAAATACAGAGTTGCCACACGAGAACATGGCCAACAACATGTAATCACTCACAAGTATTTCTTTTTTCCCTCATAATTATAAGTTAGCATAGTATTTGTATGGACTGCATTTAACCTGATACATTTTCAACTTTAATCAATCATTTTCTAAGTGAATCTGGTAAAATGGTTGCAGCACAACTTTTTTATTTGGAAACTTCTGAGAGTGATTTCTTCCCGATACAGTCAGATGTTTTTGTCAAAGGGGTGAGGAGTGTCAGGTCCTTGAGTATAACAAATGTTCTCTATCTCTGATCGCTTCATTGCACCTGCTGTTTTGTGGCTTAGAAGACTTTATTCCGATGCAAAAATAGGTGCAAATCTCTCCCATTTGCTGAACATGATGGGCATGTTTGCTCCTTAAACTATTTATTACAATCTTCTTTGTAAATCCAGTGCAGACACAAAGCATGTAAGCAAACCTGTTCCAAAAATGGAGGAGATTGCGCTGCTTTGTGAAATCTTCCCAGAGTGAGTTACAGTGTTGCACATTGACAGTTTGTTACCTAGCAGCTTGAAAACACATATGCCTCTATGGGAAACTGAGTGGTTGGTAAAGTCACGATAAAAATCAGTTTTTTTTCTCCCTCAGTAGTTTGAAGAGTCAGTCTCATACTCACAACTTCGAGATCTCCTTCAGCTGGGAGCTTGCGGTTGTCTGCATTGTTTTCTCCACGGCGTCCCCCATCATTGTGATTGTTTACCTCCTTCTCTTTCTGCTCAAAGTACTCCAGGAAGGACGGCTTGGCCGGCTGCATCGTCTCATCTCGCCCTACGTGACACACAATCAAACCGCCATTTACTTGACTGTAGCAGAACTCAACATATATGCTTATTACTTACATTTTTAGCTAAAGATCCAAAAAAACGCAAAGTGGACTGGATTCAAACGATGCTTTTGTTTTAGAGCCTAAATTCTGAATGGGTTGAAGCATCAAAACACAAGGATTTAAAGAACCAGATGCTAAATTTATCATAATAGGTGGTTTTTGTTTCTGAAAAACACAAAACTAAAATCACATAATAAAGGGTTGCATATAAAGACTGGTATGAGGTGCCGGGCTAGAATATAAGACATGCAACATAAGGGAGTTTGTGAAAGTAATACAGCAGATGAGTCTACAGGAGGATTGTGTGACTGGAGTTAATGGTAGTTAATGGTAATGGATCTCTGGGTGCAGTAAAAAATCATTTCTAGTATTAATAATAGCCAAATGTTATTATTCTCATTCCATTCCAGTATTCTTTGGCCCTTCTGATTAGAGCAAAAATCTCCATATTGAAAAACAACATCTTTGCCAAATTGTTATTATTTTCACCCTATTGTGAAATACATCTAACAGTATAATAATTAAAACGGTCAACAATAAATTCATTTTATGCTTTTCGCCGAGTTCTATATTCCAATTAAGTTATCAAAAGAAACATGCTTATTCCTAGATATGAAAATAATAATTATTAACATAAATAAACAGTTACATTGCAGCTTAGGAATCAGTGGATAAATAAGGGCAGCACAAGGCTCAGAATATGGATACCTTAAACTGCAAGCATAACTTGTATGCTATTCCCCTAATCCCTCGACGCTGCAGGTTACTGCACACTGAGCCAGCGATAATGCTCCGACTTGCAACAATTCACCTTCATAGGGATCAACTAGATGCTAAATTATTAAAGCAGCAATAAACTGAACAAGATAACATAAAACATGAGGACGAACATGACAATATAAGGAAAAAGGAAACCTTAAAACAACAATTATGTTGGGTTAGGCTTTAGTGTATTACTGGTCCAACAGAAAAAGAACCCAATATCTTGTCAATGCAGTGTATACCAGCTAGATCTAATAAATCCTGCACCAAAAATGCATCAATGTCCTCCATGATGAATGGACTGCTGGATAGAGAGATTACCTATTAACCTTTTTGTAGCACAAACATTACAATCACACATTAGTGATTAAGTTAAGATTGCATAACAGTTAAAAACAAAAATACTCCTGCATGTGGGGATTCACCCACATTAAATTTCGGTGCACATCAGTTATTGGTAATTATCAATATATACTCATATATATTTCATAAACATTTTTTTTTTTATATCAATAGCTTTACTTGTAAGAGTCACAAGAATTTTAATTTAACCGGAATATCAGTGTGTTACTATGTGGGAGTTAAAACAGCGACACAAACTGCATGTCACAAATTGTAACCGTGTTAGTGCACCAGCGGGGCAAATCAGTGAGTGTAGTTCAGGGTTGGATTCATAGCTTTAATAAGCTGTGGTGTTATTGAGGAAAAACTCCCACGGCATGCACACATCACAAAAAACAACAGCCACAGTGTGAAAGCCACAGTTAACATTTAGGGCTACTAATTTAGAGTCTTCTAAGGAAATCCTTTACACCTAATTAAATATTTCCTTTTACGCAACCTTGTTAGATATGAGCCTTTTGATCTAACATCATCCCACTGGAAAGTAGGTGAAAACACAGGTAGTTTAAAAGTGTCCTTAAACAGATTTGTGGCTAATCGTACAATTAAATAAATGGAAAATGAATAACTTGAAAGCCATAATCTTGATTCAGCTATTTAAGGATGTAATGATCCAACATGACCAGAGCAGATGTTCAGCTTTTAATTACAGGGTGAAGATATAGTGAGGCATTCTGCTGATTTTATATAAAATAAATGCTGAAACAATGATTGTTTTCTCTTTTTCGGTGTGGGCAGTCAAGATACAAACAGGTTGTCCTTGCTGGTAAATTAGTACAATGTAAAATGACAACACAGTACCAGTCAAGTCTAATTTTAATGTATTAATTAAATATTTAAAGTAAAAATATCGCGCAATCGGTATTTAAAAGTATTTGCTGAATATGTCTGACGATAAGAAAAGAACTCTCTTAAACCCTAGATACTGTAGAACATGTAAAGGAAATTCAATTTTAAGGGGTTCTGGTCTACTTTCCTCAACTTGCAGAAGCAGAGAATTTAACATGTTTATGTGTCAATAAAGGAAACGATGACTTTGTTAAGACATTTGTGAAGAACTCCTCCCATGGTAAGAGGCTAATAACAGTGCATTGGGAAATATTTACCAAATTTCTAAGTTTTCTCAACTTTCTTTTGCTTTATGAAATTGTAAATCTTCATAGTTCTGACGGAAACTAATAAGAGCAGCTCAATAAATAGCAGCGCTGAGTCAATAGGAGTGTCAAATATATCGGCATGGTCTAATTTGTGGAACCAAAGCCACTTTTTATGTGAATATAAGAAAATCAATCTAAAGTTTTGTGCTGTCTGACGAGAGCTACACTCATTTATTCTCAGACACTGAGCTTATAAAAGTCAAACGTTAGGGAAGCTTGCCTTAGTTTTCCTAATATGGAGATGCTGCCTGCCCACCCAAAATAATCAGATAACTGAAGGTCAGCTCTATAAAAATCCATGAAACTTTAGTTCGGTATCTGATGTTGTTTGGAAACTTCAGCCGTTATCTGACTGGTCAGAAATACTTTCAGATGGTGCTTCATATGCCTATAAATCGTGGCCTGCTGTGCTTTAATGCCTCTCTATGCCAACCAAGTCTGGAGGCCAGCATGTTAGTGAGCAGTATTAAATGCATCGCCCCTTTTTTAAAGTTTTACATTTAAGGATGACTTTTATTTCTGCTTTTATGAAGATTTATGCTGCAAAATGCCAAAATGACCACATACCTCTGATATAGGATAGATGTTACCTAACTTAGTTAAATAGGTGCAATTCTTTTTAAATAAACACTGCAGAATCAGTGTTTTAAGGCAATCGTGTACAGCAAAATGTTCTCCAAAGATCGGTAGAAAACTCTGCTTAACCTGCTAAAACATTTCCTTTTTCTTTCTGCTGGCCTGTTTATCTTTTTTTTTTTTTTTTAAAGCAATGGGGACAACAGACAGTCAACATGGATAATCTTCAATGCACATTAAAAGGCCTTAACTGATATGTCTTCTTTGCTAATTTTGAAATCAGTTCAGCATCTCCAGCCTAAGTAACCTTGGAGCTCTTAACAAAAAGTTTCAAAAACTGAGTTTGTACAGTTTAAAAACACAAGTTAAAGATAAAACCGGAGAAAACTTTAGAGTGCTGCCATCCACTCTTACCGCTTTAATCAACCCCATTAACCTTTCATAGACTAAGAGTTGTAGGAGATGAGCAGCATAAAATACTTTACAGTCTGTTTAATGAGGACCCCCCGCATGGAGCAAAGCCAGCGTTATTTTCAGCAAGCACCGAGTTAACTGTGGAGTTTGTGCTTGCCAGCTTCGGCACAAGAACTTGTAGAACAATTGTAGTGGCTGTTTTATACATATTTAAGAATCTGAAATTTAAACCCGTAGTCCTGTGGTTAGGAAGCCTAACTAACCATTTATGACCTAAATTTAACACAACTTTACTGCAATGTTGTTTGGATGGCACAGGAATCTATCTACAGGGAGAATTTTTTTTAAAATGCATCTGTTTGTTGCTTTCTTAGTTATCAAGAAATAAACCAGTTATTTGGACAAATACTGATGCCACAAATATTTAAACAATCAGATTTGACCTAAAACCATTTCATTTTTCAGTATCGTGTTTTTATTGATGCTAAATAACTGACCAGAACTCCCTGTTAAATCTAAGGAAAAATTAGAAACAGCTTTTATGACACATAAAGAGATGACACATCTGCTGTTTAAACCAAACATATTTCATTTCCAGTTAGATACCTACTGTCAGCTTTGCATATTGCACCTGAATTGCACGTCTGGGGTTTGCATGACAATTATTCTTCATAACGAAAAGATTAAAATAGTGTTTGAGTTTGAAACAGAACTCTAGATTTTAGAAATATATTTTGAGTTAATCTGGTTTACAGTAAAAGGAAGAAGCAGTCTAGAAGATGCTGAGGGAAAACGCTTTTTATGAATCATGGTGAGTGAGGGTTAATAGCAAATCCATGGAAATTAAAAGGCTTTTTTTTAGTTCTATTAGAGGGGATCGATCTCTGATCTAATCTCTTATCCAAATCCTCAGGGCCTCGGAACCATAAAATCAGACTCATTAGCTGGTGAATGGGCAAAGACACACACACACACACACACACACACACACCCTTCAGACAAAAGACAGAAACATCCTTGATTCAAAGTCAGAGAAATGCACACAAACACAGAAGCATGTAGGGTTATAACGTAATTATAATTTCTAAATGTTTCTGTTAATGAAGTTTAAAGGGAAGCAAGAGGAGATCCATGCTAACACAATGCTTAAACAAAGAAATCAGATTGGAGAAATGTGTGTGGATTAAATGAGTGCGAGATCAAGATTTATCGTTGTCCATGCAACTACAATGAGGTAATCCTTATTAAATGTGTGCTTGTGTTTAATGTAATGACATCAGCAGCGTGTATCATGTACAATTTTACAATTTAGATCATTTATGCACACAGTATTTGTTATTTTAATGAAGATTGTACAAGAAAATCTCTGACATCAAAAACAGATTTTGACATAATAATGTCAAATAATTCAAAAGTTTAAAAAGTAATAACTGTACATGACTGCAAGGATATCCACTTTCTTCTGGTTTCCCTTTAGTGGTAAAGACAGCAAGTAGTGTGGCTATGTCTCAAGCAGGTTTGCACATGTGAGCAGGGCAGCTAAATCTAAAATCTAAACCCCAGTTGTAGTTCTCCGACAGAGTGAATATGATTATCTTCCAGGATTTGACAGTATTTTTTTGCATTCATGTTCTCCTCTACCATTACAAGCCGTCCAGGGAGAGCTGGTAAGAATCCCCAGAGCATGATGCTATCACCACCATGCTTAGTGGTGGAGATGTGAGTTTCTGACATGTGAAGTGTTTGACATTCATAAACAGCTTTTAGCCTGGTGACCAAAAAGCTCAATGCTAGTCTCAGAAGACTAAAGAACCTTCTTCCTGGAGTCTCCGGTGACTTTTGGGGGGAATTCCAAACTAGGCAATTTCATATAAACTTTTTTTTGCCACTCTCCGATATAGATGTGACTAATGTGCAGTTTATCATCTGAGCCACTGAGTGTAGGTGTATTGGTGCCCTCCCCCATTTCTGAATGATGGATTCAACTGAAAACAATTAGATGTCCAGCATGTTGGAAATCTTTTCTAAGCCATTTCTGGACCTATACCTATAATCCCCCTTTTACTAATTATGATGCTGCTGCCATCAGTTTAATGAACCCAAAATTAGACTAACCATAACCATCAGAAAGTGGAGTGACCAGTTTAAAGGCATTGTATCTCTCATCTGGATCTATGGCTAATAGTGAATGGCAATATATAAGTATCCTAATGTCAAAGCTGGCATTACTAATCTTTTAGGATGTTGGGTTTTGACTGTTCATGACTCACTACACAGACATTTTACAACATATCTGAGAAGCTAAGTGCTACAAAGCTTCTCGGCGTATAAAAAAAGCCTCATTAGACATCAGTGTAGGAGTTCTGGCATTACATCCTGAAGTTTTACGATCCCTTGTTTTTCAGACACGGCACTGTGCATCATTCGAGTCACACTTAATCAAACTTACAAACATTCACATATGCAATGCTCTCATTAGGGTTTATTTTATGGCCATAAAAACAAATAAAAGTCCACCCACAGACTCCCAGCACACACAAACAAAATGCAACTCTTATAAAGACTCCCTGCCAAAAGCACCCAAGAGATCTAATGCTACCAACTCCCACTCTTCAGACTCCAAATTGATGCTGCCCAAATAAACATCAATCCAGGCAGTAAAATATTTAACGTAACAGCTGATTCAACCACAGGTCAATCTCTCAAGACTTCTTGATTAAATACATGTTGGTACAAAAAACAGCAATGGATGAATGAATGAAAAGAAATTAATTTACAGGCTGGACATACATATTCTTGTGTTTGACTAAAACTTTCACTAGACCTAAATGGAACAGTAATAATTTCCTAGCTTGCAGGATGAATATCCAAAATGCATGATATGAAACAAAATACGGTTTAGGCTTCTGAGGAAACATTTGTTTTGGCTGGCAAAAAGATGAAAAAGAAACACCAAAAATATACATTAAAAAGCACAAAAGCTCTAGTACTGGAGTGTGGGATCAGAACTATTCAGGATCATTGTCATTCAGAGAACCATTTCTGTGTGAATAAAACATAACGTTTAAACTAATTCGACCGTTTTTGCAAATGTCTATAATAGCCAATTACCTGTGTAAGAAGATTAGTATCTACAAACACAAGCAATCAGCCATCTTTTCGTCTACATGTTTATTTAGGTTATTGAAACCATGCGCCCCCTGGTGGATACATTAAGTCAGTTCTACTGCATGGACTTTTTGCTTACCCTAAAGTAAGACAGTTATTAAATAACATAAAAAATATTGAAAACTTCATTCGGTCAAAAAATGTATTGTTTGTTTACTAAAGTCTTATTAACAAGCAATGCGGCTCAATAGATAGACATATTAACAGTATGTATATATGTATAACAGTGTGCTGATAAAAGAAAAAAAAAAAAAAAAGCCAAATAAATTGTATGTATGCAAGTGCAATTTGCTTTGTGGAACTTACTTTTCATAGTACCAGCCTCTTCCTCATCCTCATCCTCAGAGTTGATGACCATGGTGCCAAGATGTGACTGCATGGTTCCTGTGTCCCCGTGTTCAATCATCGTACCGCTAAGTGAACTTGCTAATGAGCCAGCAGCCCGGATGGTCCCAGAATCACCTGTTACGGCCCGAACCATCGTCCCATGGTCAACCTCATCTTCATCCTGAAACACACAAGGCACTGAGTCAGGCAGAGCTCAGTTTAATGCATTTAAAAAAAACAATCATGCCATAACAACAGCCCTCCAGTTCTTCCACGGTTTGTACCGAATTGTTGTCATCTTCAGCGTCTTGTTCTCTCTGCTCTGCCTCCTCTTGGATCTTTAGTTTGATCTCCATGGCGTCTTGGATCAAGGCTCTTAGGATGGAATTGGGCTTGGCTGATTTGATAAATGGATGCTGTAGGAAAGAAAGAAACAATTAAGTCTGAAATTTATCCAAAGATGTTTGTTCTCCTAAGGAATAAAACCGAATGAGATTTGTGTTACTGTACATAGCACAAGACATTGTTTTCAAAGCTTCAATATCCTAAAGATGTTCAACAAAAACATGCATACATGATTAGACACGTCACAAAATAATACTCCCAGAAGTTAAATAAAAATATATGTAATCTTACTGTATTACTGTATGTAAAGTAGTTAAACATTTTATTTGCAACGGCTTAGCTGAAATAAAAGAACAAGAAAGCTACGAGAAATAAATATTTTTACTGTTGTGACGTAATAACTCTGTCTGGGTAACTTATACTGGTCCTAAAATGCTACCACCATTACTACTGGGGGATAACTTTACCTGTAACAGCTGTGTGGCTGTTGCCCTGTTTTCAGGGTTTTTCACCAAACACTTTTTGACAAAGTCAAGGAAATCTGGTGACCACTGATCTGTGTTCCGAAACGTTGGTGGAGGGTTGGTTGGAATCATGAAGATCGCCTGCAAGAACAAAATCTATTAGGTACAATCTATTGAAAGCCTTATATTAACAAATAAAAAACATTAAAAATGGCTCCATGTTCCAGTTACTACAGTAGGTTTAAACATTTTCCTCTTTCACATGTAGAAAACCCAACCAAACCTCACCCTCATTGGGTGTATGTCAGCATAGGGTGGTTTGCCCTCAGCCATCTCTATAGCTGTAATTCCCAATGACCAGATGTCAGCCACACAGTTGTACCCAATCTCCTGTATGACCTCTGGAGCCATCCAGAATGGTGTGCCGATGACTGTGTTTCGCTTTGCCATGGTGTCCTATGAAGGACAAAAAGACAGCAAGGTTTACTGTAAAATTAAAATAACACATTCTTTAAAGAAGTTCAATTACATCAGAGCAAGATTTACAATATAAACGGTCATGTGTGTTACCGTAAATGATGAACTTGCGCGATAAATCAAGAGCACTTTCACAATTCAGTTACCGGTATTGTAAATCAGACATTTATCTTCACCCTCATCAACATGGAAAATCACCAGCGGGTTTCGAAAGGCTGGACTGCTGCGTGATTAAGGGGACCGGGCGCGCTCAAGTGAGAGCGTCAACGAAGAGGCTGAAGTGAGTGACGAGACCCTGAGGCTGTTCAGTTCGGACACTGAAGAAGAGGACTTTGATGGTTTCAGTGCGCAGGAAGAAGATGAAGAAGGCGATCAATGACTTTTGACCTGGTAGGCTGCAGTGTATATCAGTTAGGAGATATTGGAATGTTGTTCGTGCACCGTTCAGTAAAAAACCATTAGCAACCAAACTTGTGTGTTACTGATAACGTCCGTATATTTAAAGGTAGCCGTGTTACAGGCACTGTTTGAAAAAAAGCATTTGCAATATGAATTTGTTTATATTACCATACGGATTAAGTTAAAAAATCCTCACGTGTAATATCTTATTACACGTGAGGATTTTTATATTACAACGTGGGATACCCGCGGCTTAACATCCGGTGCGGCCTGTACAAGTATAAAATTGGTTTTCTTTCTAAAATTAGAGCATGCGGCTTTTAATCAGGTGCGCTCTGTGGTCCAGAATTTATGGTATATTAAAAAAAACTCAGTCGGCTACAAGTTTTTAAATTTTAACAACTATCTTTTGTTTTTCGAATTTTCTGATGGATGATTGGTTGAACTAACACTAAATATATGATTAATGTGATTGATTTGGGCCTTCTGCTTACTGTAAGCTGTCCAGCAACTCCAAAGTCAGCCAGTTTGGCTTGACCTTCTGTGTTTAGCAGGATGTTGCCTGCCTTGATGTCTCTGTGGATCTTCCTCATAAAGTGAAGATACTCCAGACCCTTCAAAGTTGATTGGAGGACAGTTGCAATCTCATCCTCTGTCAGCTATGAAGCATAAACACACATACATAGAAAGAGTGATTAAGAGAGATGTAGGGATGTAATCCAGCAGCCATCCACAACAAATTCTTATTATCCTATGTTGCTGGTGTCATAAATTACATTTTCAAATGGACAATCAGTGAGTAGTTTTAGTTGGCAAGAATAGTTACACAAAGTTAATATGTAACGTTCTGAGGGTTTTTTGAATATTTCTCTATATATGCAAATCAAAAAACCTTTAAAATTCAACCCTCAGATTGACCACAGTGTGGTATTCTAACGAGGCATGTCTAAACAGAAATCTTTTCTTTGCATTTCAGACTGTGCCAAACTTTTCACAGCAGAAATGGTTTTGTTGCTTTCAGCTTCAAGAGGATCCAGCTTTAGACCCTTCTGGATCATCATGACGGCTACTTGTTCCTTTGACACAGCCACTCATCTCAGGGCGATGAAAGTTTTATTTAAAATGTCTCAATCAGGAATTATTTGGTAACTGTATTTTGTACCTTAAAAAGGGTTAAATACAATAAAATGAGTACAATGGAAAAAGTCTTATTTTGAAAAACTGATGTCCAATTTGGACATGTTTAAGTGGAAACATGCCATTGGGATTTTAAAGATTATGAATTATATATTTTATATTGGATCAAATTTGACATAACAAAAATATTACTTCTATAATAAACAAGTTAAAATCCTAGCAGTGTAAAGCATCCGTCCTTTACGTTCTGATAGCTGATGCAGACTATTGCCCACTTCTGGTTGCACAAACACATAGGTGTCTGTGTGTGTGCGTGTTTGAGTGTTACATTACCGTCTTGTTACGTATTCGGATGATATCAGATACTGATCCGCCACCACAATATTCCATGACAATCCACAGGTCACTGTTTTTGAAGTAGCTGCCGTAGTACCGCACTACATGAGGACTGAACACAGAGATGTGGCTGTCAGACATGTTCTTATTTGTAAGTAAGTAGCTCACCGCCCCACATGTGATGGTGTTACTAATTCGGCAACCAGTTCTAGTCGTACCTGTTACATTGCTGCATGATGGAGATTTCTTTGATGATCTCCTGAAGATCAGACTCCACAGGAACTTGTTTGATGGCTACAATCTCCCCTGTTTCTTTGTGATTAGCCTTAAATACACAACCATAGGACCTGCAGACAGACAAATGATGCTTTATCTGTTAAAACCCATCAATAACCAGATGGACAAGTGAACCCAGAGTATCAGTCAGTAAACGTCAACATAGCTTAAAATCCATCACCAGCATCAGTCTATTGATGAGACAATTTGATGATTTCCTTTATTTTACATCTGGTTCTGATTTCTAGTAAATGTATTTAAACTTCGCACAGATCATTTATCCCTGGAATTGGTAATCCTGCTTGTGCTTGTCCCATCTGATTGAAGTACTCTTCAGTCTGACTAAATTTTCATTTAGTTTCAAACAAATTTTGACAAAAATTCAGAATTTGGTTCTGAAAATGTTGTCATAACACGTAAAGCAGTTAAAGACATTTAAAAAATGCAGATCATGATCCAGCCCATCTGTCGATACAAATATTTTTACGTTTACAAGTGTGTTCTGCTGTCAAGGTTTGCTGTGCTTTGCCTGTTAAGCAGGAGGAACAAACAGCTATCAGCTGTCAACGTCAGTCTCTTTCGAGGACCAAGCTGAACTGGATAATTTTCCACATAGCTTCAAGTATGAGTCTGTATTTATTGTCCTATTTTGTCACCATCTCAACTGGTGGCTTAAAAAAAAAAAGTATACATGAGAAGATATGAGGAGACAAAAGACAAAATAAAAAAAGACTGAATTGGACGGAAGTTTATTTAAGTCTGCTACTCCCTGATGACACGACTGGCATCAGTTGTGACACGGATGCACGGCGTCAATCAGCTGCGAAAACAGGAAGAGCGTTGAGAAACAGGAAATGAAGAGGCGCTGTTTAGACTGACAGGCACAACAGAAGGGAGGAGCTTTCTGGCAAACGAGGAGGGAGTCATAAATGAAGCAGAAACGCTAACAGCAGGATGGCGTGACTAGCAGACAAAGTATGAAAGAAAATGGGACACAAAAGCAGATTACCACCAACCCTTAGATCCCCTTTAAATGCAGGCAGATTTAGACATCCAGACGGTATCGTTTATCAGGGCTGCGTAATCAGTTATCATCTTACTATGTGACTCACCCTTCACCCAGCTTCTCTAGGACATCAAGGACTTCCTCTGGCTGCTTGGTGAGACTGTCCTCACTCAGCTTCTTCAAATGTCTGTAATCAATGAGAGATAGATGCTGGTGAAGAGGTGTTGCTAGAAAAGGAGAGTTTATAGAGTCAAACCCTCAAAATAAGGCTGCAACTGGGGAATCCTTTCAGTAATTTCTCAATAAGATGTTCTTAAATTGATCCTAACCCTAAAATTTAGACGTCATGAATTGGACCCAAAGACATAATGAAAACTACAATAAAGAAAAACATGAAAATTATTTTAAAGCAACAGTGCACGTTGCCAGACATCGTTTTGATCAAAAATATACAGACTGTTTGTTCTGATGATTTGTTTTTTAAATTTTCAAGATTTTACATAAAACCCAACATTTTTAAAATAATACTTATGTAACCAAAAAGTCCTTGTAAGTGTAACAAAAGGCAGTTAAATAAAGGTCCAGTTGTTCTTTTGGATGATCACTTCTTGGAAACATCAAATTTTTAAAACCTCTTTATCTGAGACAAAAATATCTTCAGCTTAGAGACAAAAATAGATCTAAAGACTTCCAAGATGTAGACCCTGACGAGTTAATTTTAAGATGGAGCAGGGAGGCAGGAGGAAATATCAAATTAAAATCAGTGCCAGACTGCTGAAGGCCAGGGATGTTGGTGTGGGTGGATTGGACCACCTACTGAACTAAAACCATCCCACCAGCCTCAGCAGTCTGTTGTGTTGGGCACATTTTTAATAGATTATGCTTATATGTTTTACCTTCATGCGAGCATGAAACTGTGACTATATCTTAGTTTGTTTGTTTTTTTAAGTCTGATAGGCTTATTAATGAAACAGATTCTTCTTCTGGTTGAATTCTACAAAAATATATTTAACAAAATAAATTATGTTAATCAAAACTTCAATTTATGTTTTAGAAGAGTGTTTTTTTTTGTTACCCATAACAGTTAAATAAGTCATTTTTTAAAAATATAATATGACACCAAAAGGTCTCTTATTAAAGAGATATCACTGCTCAGCAAGTATGTGGCTTTTCTTTGAAACTTCTGTACTACAATTCATACTTTATGTAGCCCATTCCAGCCTGAAGCCAAGCTGCTCTGTGTCAACTTTAAGCCGACAGCAACACAGAAAGAAGAGCCTTGAAATGTTAATTTGTCACAGGAGACCACAAGAAAATCCCAATCTGCTTTTAAACTCCTGCCAAAAAGAAATGGGGGACACTAAATGTTAATATTACTATATTTAAAACTTTTCAAATTGCCAAGTTTTCCAGTTATGCCTCTTTTTCTCCTAAAACCATAGCAGTGCCACTTAAAATACCATGTAACTTCAGACACACCTTGTTCAAGGTCTCACTCTCTCAAGTAAAAAATAAAATTCTGGTGTGAGGTTAAGTGCCTTGCTTAGGGGCACCTCAACATGAAGGCTCACACTGAACCCACAACATTCAGATTGCAAACGACTACTCTTCCCACTGAGCCACAGTCGCCTCATTTACCATGACAAATGAGCCGTGGGCTTAATGTCTGATGATAAATTCCTTCTAACATGGCCCTGCATTGTGGGCCTTGTAGTTTTATCTCAGCATAATAACACTGTAGGCATTCAACATGAATTACAATTCACAGAGCAACTGAATAATGCCAGAGCATAAAAAAAAATGGATGGAAAAACAAATTAACCTGAAAACATCGGAGCAAACTTAAAACCTAGTATGGGAAGGTTTTTTAAAATGTCTACATTTCACATTTAGTTTTTCACATATATACAACCAGCGCAAATGTGGTGTTCACATGAATTCATTCTTCTTAATCAAAAGAGGAATTCAGTCACAGACTTCTTGTTTATATTTACACTCATAAAACTGACCCATAATTCTTGAAAAACTTTACAAACGTCAAGCTAACGTATGTTACGCCGTGCTAAAAAAACAAAACATGTTGCTTCAGTTAAATAGATACATATTTAAACAGCACTCTCGCATTGACTGAATGAGGAAACAGCTGATGACTGAGAAGACATGATAACAGAGTTGCGATTTTTTTTACTGGCATCATCCTGATAAGTGAACAGAATAGGAACTCCTCAGTTCCTGCTGCCAAAGACACTCCGCAAACTGAGCTAAAAACTGGTTCCTATTCTAAAACAAACTTAACGACTTTAGTGAGTCAACAAAACTCATGCGTTGATAACAGAAAGGGACAACTCTGCATAATTTTGTCCCGAGTCATAGCCTTGGTTAAAACCCTGTTAATAAATGCTGAGTAGAACAAAAAAAAAAGAGAGACTCCAAAACCCTGTCAGTCTACTGGTGTCAGCATCAAGTCAGTTTCTGAATGCTAACATTAGGTTGTTACTCGAGTTGGAAATCTTTCAAAACTGAATGCGTCGTCATTTTGTCACCTTCTGATAAGGCTGCATGCTTTTATAAATGAAGGTGGGAGGAGATCAAGCAGCAGAGGCTCAGGCGGTGAACCACAGGAGGCAAACCCAGCTAAATCTGAACCACTCAATGAACGAGACATTTGCAGTCCTGGTGAGCCCAAAGCTAGGGGCCAGAGTTGTCTTTTCGTTGGTAGCTTTCAGTTAGGAGTTTAACAAACCGTTATGTGATCATGCAAGAGTGGCAAAGGCATCATAGAGGTCAGCAAAACCAAAATCACATGCAGAATCAGGCAGTAAAAACAGAAGATCAACAGGTGCGTTCACCCACTGGCTCGGCTGTTAATCTTCTGATCATGTTAATAAGCTGGGTGGGAACCTTTCACATTAACAGCAATAGTATTTAGTCAAAGACAGTAGGTCAGAAGGCGAAAAAAAGAAACCTCACCTGGAACTGGGTCGACTACAAATAAAAGATTATAAAAACTGAACAGAACGTTTTGAGCCTCAGTAATTTAACAGAAAGCATTCGTAGATTAGTCCCAGTTTGAAACTTTATTACGGTTAAAATCCCTAAGAAAATAATGCCATGTCTGCTTGAAAACTAGGGCGGCACAATGTCAGGAAAACATTCTCCTAAATCTTTTCTTTCTTTTAATTCACTGCAATTTCCCCACCATTTCCTGTGAGCCTTTCAGCCATTATTAAAAATAGAAATGACGTTCATCAAGGGCGGTTGAGAGCATCCAACAGGCCAATCAGTGGCATAGACATAAATGAGTGGCATTAAAAACATGATATCCAACCAGATATTAGATCCAAGCTACCCTTTGTGTTTGTGATATTACAAACATTGATAGTAGAATAATGATTACTATCCAATGTACTGTGCAGCTCTATTGAAAACACTACTTTTTACTGAAACTACACTTACTCTCTAATGAAATCCAACAAGCATACGTCTCTTCTATCAGATATTTTCGATCAACTAGAATTTCTAGATGTCAGCCTCAATATAACACTGGGGTGAATTGTTTTGAAGAAAGCAACCATTATGTCCTGAAACGTGCTTGGCTTTGTCAGCTACATTCTTAAGATACATCTGAATCGCCACATACAGCTATAGTCTTCAGTGAGCTCACGTATTGCTCAGGATTACTTTGTTTTAATGCACAACAGTATACTGAAGTGCAAGGCTAATGCAACCGCGTTCACTCTCTGTTTGATATTACTTTAGGGCAATAATCTGAGAACAGCTAGCCAGTCACATGACACAAATCCAAAGTCACACACAACTGACAATAAACAGGAATCCTGACTGGAGCTTCTTCAGGGACTCTGTGACCAATCATTTAAACATGCCTTTAGTAGATACCTGATTCGATATGCCCACAAAAAAGGTTCAGCTGTAGGAGCTAAAAACTTTTGAATCTTGCAGAAGTGGCAAAGCTCCCAAGCTGGTAGCAGAGATGTACGCCAGCTGATAACCATTGAGTCCTGCTCCAAAACAACTGAAAATTAGACTACATGACAACAAAAATAATTTTAACTGCATATCAATAATATCTGAAGTATAAAATCATTATGAGGAAGGTAGTGGACAGATTTCTTTTACATTAGTAATATAGAATTAGCAATCGCCGACGTTTTGTACAACTCTGATTGATTTATATAGTATGAAT
>JAHUTJ010025557.1:0-24211 GCA_036250325.1 Characodon lateralis | reverse complement strand
CCATCAGCATCTACAACGGCTCTTTGAGGAAACCTTCATAATATGAGCTACAACAACATTTAATTTCCCTTTGGGATTAATAAAGTATTTTTGAATTGAATTGAATTGAATTGAATTGAATTGAATTGAATTGAATTGAATTGAATTGAATTGAATTGAATTGAATTGAATCAGGCTTTGCCGAAAGATTCATAAGGGAAAACTGGCTTGTCACTTTTGATAATTACCAAAGGTTTGGTTTCTAACCTTTTAATTTTTATACTTATTAGAAGTATACTTTGATTTTTGAGGAGTCTTTTTATAGTGCTTAGCATAAGAACTCTTCAGCTAACATGTGAGGCCCATTTGGGTAAGAAATGACCTATAAAATGCATTCCGGATGGGGTTGTACACAGGTTATAATGACCCCATGTTAAATGCTTGTGTTGGTTTGTTGCAGAACAACACTGGATAAATAGTGGGACCCCTATGGTTCTTTGATATATTAGTCAATTTGAACTGATTTTCTTCTTAAGCATTCAAAACACAGCTAAGACCTTCACAGGGGGAGCAACTGGTTTCACCATTATGTTTTTTTATTTTCTCAACCCGAGTGTGTTCGATACAAGAAGCCC
The DNA here is from genome assembly GCA_036250325.1 of Characodon lateralis. Lineage (NCBI taxonomy): Eukaryota > Metazoa > Chordata > Actinopteri > Cyprinodontiformes > Goodeidae > Characodon > Characodon lateralis. The sequence continues at coordinate 23,597 of JAHUTJ010025557.1, read as the reverse complement.
AGGCCCATTTACAACCCATCCTGCATGAGCGAAATCCACATAGGGCCCAAAGACATGTTGGCTGGGTCATGCACCTGAAGTTTTTCACCTTTTATCACATTAAAGCCACAAACTACAGTATATTTTATGTGACAGACAAGCACAAAGTATTGCATAAGAGGATCCAAGGTTTTCCGTTTTTAAAAAGAAGTCTGTATTTGTATTCAGCCCTCTTTATACTAATACTCCTAAATAAAATACAGTGTGGCAAGCATGTTCTCTCCGTGCAAACGTGGGTTCTCTCCAGGTACCCTGGCTTACTCCCACAGTTGGAAAATATGCGTGTTAGGTTAATTGGTCACTCTAAATTTCTCTTGAAAGTGAGTGTGTTTGTGGGTTTAAAGTAGGGTTAGGTTATGAAGAACGCTTGAATTTCTTACAGGGCACTGTACAGTCTATCAGTAGAAAATACGGTATGGCATAACTACAAACCAACAAAGACATGGCCGTCCAGGAAAGGAGAGCAGTAATCAGAAAAGCAACCAAGAGGGCCATAGTGACTCTGGAGGAGCTGCATATATCAATAGCTCAGGTAGGAATACCTGTGTGACTACTACTTTTGCTATAATTGGTAAATGGTCTGAACCTTAATAGCTCCTTTCTAGCACTTTACACTAGAGCCATATTCACCCAATAGCTCTTAGAAACATGCACACATCCATACACTGATTCGCAGATCAGCAGGCGACCTGAGGCTAAGTGCCTTGTCCAGGGGCACGTTGACATGTGGCAGAAGGAAGCTGGAATCAAACCCACAACCCACGACCTTTGCCTTCTTGTCTCCTGCTTAGGTTTACAACACACATGCAGACACAGCAAAAGAAGGAGACAGTAAATGAGCAATTAAATTTTCATTCTATTGTCACAAAGCCTTAACTCTGACTGCGGTTAAGTGGTTTTATGAGTAATAACTAAATAAAATGCTCCTTGAGGTAATGCGTTATCTCCTTATCCTTATCAACAATTTGTTCACTGATTAATGACTGCACATGAGTTTTTGGAGCCTGGTAAGAAGAAATTATATTCCTTGTTCGTGTGCACAATCTTGGCCAATAAAGCTGATTCTGATTCTCATGTAATGCTGTTGCAGTCCATGTGGTTCCACTGTTTTTATTGCCTTCTATCATTTGGCATTAACAATGGCTTGTTGTGCAACACTGCTGTGTTTTGCTTGTGTGAAGCATGATTACTGGTCGATCGTTACAAACTTAAAGGGATATTTTAGCTTCTCCACGTAGTTAAAGGAAGATACAGAGCTGACCTATACTGATATTTACCTGGTTTTTACACTTAAAAGCCAATAAGCTTGCCTCAGCTCTGGCGCTAGAGCACACAGCCCTTATTTACTGGCTCCAGAGCAGGCACCATGTATCACCACAAGAGGGCAGCACCATATTTCCCTCTTCCCCCTCTACATATTCACTGCACCAATACCAAAGATCTATTTCAGTCTATTTCTAGCCTTGCAGATGGTATCAATCTCAGCTGACTCCATTGTTTACATTGCACATAAAACATCAGCCGGGCAGACTGGACTTTCTTGGAATTTTAATCATATTTATGGATCTTTTCTTCACGAAGCATATTTCCTAGAATTCTCAACAAGAATGCAGAGCCATTAAAACAAGTTGTGCTCTTAAACAGCATGTATGTTGTGCTTAGAGATACCTGTTATTATTCAGATAATGTCTGTCTGGAAAACATTTAAAGGTACAACTGCTGTAAGACTCATCTAACGGTGCCACATTACATGCAATCTTTAGAGCCATTAACTTCATGATCTCTTTCTCCCATGCCTGAAATTTTATTTCTGCTCTCTGTGTTTTTCTTTTTCAAGGAAAGTAATCCTGGCCCAGTACATCTTTATCTCTATGAGCTTTTTCCAATTCCTCTCACTCCCCACCCAGCCGGTGAAACCCCCAATTTGGTGCAAATGACTGAAAATGACTACATGATTGGACTTTCTTTTAAATATTTAGATGAATTAGAACTGAATTTTGACCAGATTGGATACAGCAGGATACAGAACCTGTCAATTCTTTTTAATTACTTGAACTTAAATTAATTTAATTATGAATTAAACTGCATTTAAATCTGTTTACTTTGAAACTGAATACATTTTAATTAAATTTAAAGAAAATGAACATTCAATTGAATTGAACAGTACTGAAGTAAATCCAAAATTTAAGTGATCTGAATGCAATTTAATTTAATTCAATTTAAATTATTATATTTTAACGATTCTGGACTGAACTGAAAATCAAACGGATCTGAATTAAATTAAATTAATTATGTTTTGTAATTTAAGTAAGTGAAATGATTTCAGATCAGTTGAAATGAAAACTGGACTGAATTATATTGTGTAAATTAAATTAAATTAAATTAAATTAAATTAAATTAAATTAAATTAAATTAAATTAAATTAATCTTATTTAGTTTATTCAGAACTTACACTTTGCAGCTTGAAAGATGGTTTTAATAAAACTTTTGTAAAGCCCCGATTAGATGGTAAATCCATTACATTGTAATGCAAAAGCAGAGATTTTCATAACTGAAGTAACAGATTAGATAGTTTAATCACCTGATTAAAATAGAGTGAAAATGTCTCTATAAATTTAGATAGTCTGAAATTTTTATTGAAATGTGCAAGTTATTGTACATTAGAACATATTTAAGTTTCTACAAAATACATATTTAGAGAAAGAAAATAATCATGCTGATAATGTCTCACTGTTACAAACTTTAAACACTGTCTTTTTCATGAAGGATAATCGCTTCTCATGTGACTAAGCAATTTCAGCAGGTATAAAATGTTGTAGGATTTTAGTCCCTACTAATCTTTTTGTCTGTCATGTGCGTGCTTTTCTGTATTGCAAGTTCTCCCACACCACATTAAACTGCATCCATCCAACAAGTGTATATCAGCGTTTAAAGTTTATAGGGATATAGAGTTGAGATATGTTTGAAATGTTGTGGCTGAACAACCAAAACGCTGGTTACTGCTACACTTCCCAATGTTCAAAACCAATCTTTGATTTTTCCATACAGTATAACTGATTTAACCAGTTGTATGTCTTTAAACTGATACTTCTGCACAAATTTGACCAGTTGTTCATTTAAATTGGAACAGTTGTGAAGCCATGCTGCACTCCTAGATATTTCCACTGGAGGACAGCACTAGCTTTGTTTTTTCACTGCTTTGTGGTGAGTGCTGCTTCCTCAATGTGGCTGAGATCTCAGTCTGTTCAAACACACAGCCTTGTTAAACAGTGTGATTCTCACCTGACTAACTCCTTTATTTGTCCTGCCAGTAAAGCTTTGTCTTTGCCAGATTCAATCGGTCTCCAATGGACTGTGGAATTCATTGTTAATACGACTCTTATAAGCTATGTTAAATTATAAACTAATCATTCTCATTATCTATTTAAATTGAAGAGACAAATATTTTAACTTTGCATTGAGTGGTTTTTATCACATATTATAAAGCAGAAGAAAGAAGGTTATCATAAACCTCGCAGGATTATCCAGAATTAATCTAATCTAATCTAATTTTCACTGAGATTACAAGAAGTAATCAGGAATTAAATCGATCATTAATCAAACTAAGATCTACTCACTAATGATTAATTAAGTAAGTAAGATCATTGAATGTCTTGATGGTTCCTCACTGTTACAGAATCGGTTGGATACAAAGGGAAATGCTTAACACACCTCTTTCGGGTTCTGCAGCAGAACCGAAATTCTCTAACTGCACTTTATTCCCTCTTACTTGTCCTGAAAATCAAGATTTATTTTCAGCTTCTTTTATTGTTTTAAATAATAGTTTAAGAATTCATTTAATAAAAAAAAATTGTAGCAAATATAAAAAGCATGTTTATAGCTTAAACAAAATTGAGACATATGTTTTTGCTGTAAACAAAAGTGAGTTCTTCTGAATACAAATCCAGTTTACTGTGTCTTCTGTTAGTGCAGTGGATAAATGACATTGTTCAACCAACAGCTGTGTTTTGTCTTCCTGCAAACCTGGAGGAGTTGTGGGTGTGTATAGGAAAACACTTAACCAGCATAAAACAAAAAGGTCAACAGGCCATATTTACATTTCTTCTTATGTGGTCATAGTTAAAAAGTATAAAAATCTTCAAAGTTTCCAAGGATCTTCAGAGAATAGTCTAAAAATGTGGCACCAATAACCATAGGCTGCCAAAGCTGACAATTCACACTTGACTTGGTTCAGCACGTTCAATTATTTAAATCTAAAACAATGGTTGTTGCTCAGCTGAATGCGTTTAGGATCAGTCTGACATCACTGGTTAGATGTGAGGTTCTCATGGGAAGAATACATGATGGAAATGTTGGATAATAATTTACATTTAGTCAAACAAAGGCAGTGGATTTTAGAGAACTATCACAGTCTTGTATATTCTGACAGATCACATGTTTTCATTAAAACCCTTGATGTATATATAAAATATAGGTTTAAAAAAATAAAATACGCTCCTGAGTGACAATGGCTGAATTTTTAGGTTTGCAAATAAAAATGTATTGGCTATGAAGGAGTTTCCGGTTTGGACCTTCAACTTCAAAATAAAGGTAACAAGAATAAATCAATGTATTTGTTTCCAGCGAAGACCTGGCCAACCAGCATAATACTGTATAAAACCACAACAGACAAAGTAACCAGTTTCTTGGATAATAATACATGTAATTCCAAGTGAGGGGGACTGGCACCCCGGGTTGCAAAACACTGACATAGTGGGTAACTTGTGGCCTCTTCTCAGAGTTGAAAAAGACAATTATTTTAGTCTTGCTTGCACTCAGGATGAGCTTCAGCTGAACTGTGACAGAGGCTGTCTGCGGTGATTCAAGAGTCCGAAAAGGTCTGACCCACAACTGTGCACAACTGGCATCAGCATAAAAATGCTAATTTGCACAGAAATGGTGACCAAGGTCATTAATGTAGATGATACATTTCTAGTGGTACCTACCAAACAATACAAATTGACCCAGAATGTTTTTTTTTGTTTTTTGTTTTTTTTTAATCAAATGCAACTGATACGTCCTTTAACACTTTTATTGCCGCTATAAAGATTTATTTATTTATTTTTTTTTTCTCTTCTGAATACTGATTGATATTATGAGAAGAGATGATCAGAGTGCTAAAACTGTTTCACTTGAATCTTTGCCGTCACAGATTGATTTGATTTTGGCCTATAATTTGTTATGGTTAAAGAGACCAAATGTTTATTTTTCTTGCGAAAGTTCGGAGCTTTATTGTGAAGGGCTTTACCGGATATGACCTTGTCTGCTAGCGGAACTCAGCTGCTGTCGCCTCGTAGCTTCGCTCGCAGTCGCTGCTGCAACGGATGGACGCGTACGGTGGGCAGAGACATCAACCAGGGACTGTTTCACTGTGCTGTTAGCTTTCTGACGGATGTAACGAGAATTGTCAGCCCGAAGACATTTCATCTGGGTGACGAAACACAATTTTCGGTTCTTTTTTGTTTTAAAGAAGTCGATTCGCTTCCTTTTTTCTCCCCCCAACACACACAACCCAAACAGATCGATTGCCCGTCGTATGAAAAAGGGCGTGTGTTCGGGGTGAGGAGTAGTTTGTTGAAGATTTCATGTGGGTATATATGGTGTGTTAGATTTTTTCCACACCACCTGGGTCTGAAGGACGTAGTGTAGGATGGGGTGCACGTTGAGTACCGAAGACAAGGCGGCGGTGGAGCGCAGTAAAATGATCGACAGGAATCTGCGGGACGACGGGGAGAAGGCAGCCAGGGAGGTCAAGCTGCTGCTGCTCGGTAAGGAAGAGAGGCGAAGCTGGGGAGTGTGGAGGTGGGGTGAGAGGACTCGAGTAACTTCCTTGTGTGTTTCCCGAAAAGGAAAATTAAAACGAAATAAAAATACATTACCGTTACCCCATTTATTGTTTAATGTTAGTTGAGAATTGAAATGTTTCTTTTCTTCAGCACCGTTAGCAGCCTCACCTTTCTTGCTAGCTTAAGTTAACCGTTCACTTCTTCATGGGAACTACGGATTTAAAACACGACGAAACATTAAACTTCCACTTCCTTGACACATTTGGACGTGATGTGTCATTTTGGGACATTTTCTGATAACATGTGGGTTTGGCTTGCATTGATTTCAAGTTTTGTTCTTTCTTCTCAGTGCCATTAGCCTCCTCTGCAGACTATTTGTGTGACCAAATCCTCTCAAGAATGGCACATTTCCTGCGGTTGCTCGGAAATCGGCCCAGTTCTCATTAGGGGCCCAGTTACTGTGACTGAAAATGTGTTGGAATCAATCTTTTTAGCTGTGTAGCGCAGAAGGCCGATTACATTTAGGGTTGAATAGTTTGTCCTTATCTCTGTACATAATTATCAGTGGTGCGACAAAATGGGGGGCCAGGGGAGGCTACGACCACTCTTTTAAATAGGTATAAAAGTATTTTTTTTAGTAGTAGATTGTGTTTTTACAAGCTCTTAAAAACATTCCCAAATGTATTCACCTTTATCTTTGGTTCAGAGTCCCAAATATGTGCAAAATTTCCATAATAAATTAAAAATTTTGTTCAATGTCCTAAATTTACGTTGAACAAACACTTGTTGCTAGGTAGTTGTTGAAAAGCTGTAGTGTTTTTACATTGGGGTAAAGAACAATTAGATTTTTCCTCCCAAATTCCTTTTTATATAATTAATATTGTCTTGAGTTCAGTTTTTTTTTTTAACCACGAAGCCTATTTTTTTCCTAAAAGAACAAGTGGCGACCTTTGCAGTCTCTCTGCTTTCATTGGGAACATCATTTTAAAGGCGAGAAGAGACTCTTCTTTTATGGGGGAAAACCCACTGGATCCAATTTATAAGTTGCTTTATTTTTCCGGTCGTGTTTTCCGCCTTTTGGAAGTTATGCAGAAAAGGGAGTTATGCAAACTAATCTCAATCACAATAACTTTTTGCTGATTACGTTGTCTTTTTGGATGCAGAATTTTGCATTGATGTATAAATCTGATCAGCCCCACTCATCTTCAGGGTTAGGGTTCGATCACTCGTGGTTTTGGTTTTTACGTGCCACCCCGAGATTATTAATACCCCTCCTCTCCTTTCTGAGGGCATGTTTTGGGTCCCAAATGAATCAAAAAGATAGAAACATAAATCTTTTAAGGGGGAGATCTTGAGCAACAGATTCAGTAAATTACATCTGCTGTTGTGAAGCAAAGTCTGATTTAGCTAGAACCCACAAAAAACAGGAGTATTTAACCCCCATTGTCACTGTTTACCTCAAATCACCAAGCCTGCTCTCATTACCCTTTCATTATTTCTGGCAATAGCTAATTTTGACTGGCCTTTGTGCATCCAAATGATTCTCAAAACCACCAAGTATAGGCCTATTATTTTGGTAAAAAACCAGCCTCACATGTTACTTAAACAGCGCACCACACCCTGCACCCTCTTCTGCATGTTGGTGTTATAATTTAATGCATTTGTTGCAGGCCTATATGTGAGTTATGTTTGTTTAGAAGTCGGTTCTGTATAAAAGTGCGCCATTGCTTGTGTTAGTAGAAACATTTCTTTTCTTGTAAATAAAAAGGCAGCAGTGAGAGGTTTTCCATGGGCTCCACAGGTAGCTTGCGTTGGGAAGTGTTGACATGCACACATATTGGTATGTGGGTTACCAGGACACAAAGTGTGAGGCCTGCACTGGTAGCAGGGAAACACCTGACAGAGGTTAAATAATTGGAGCCCTCGGCAGCTTGTCTGAATATAATTGTGGGCCAGAACACGATAAACAGTATTCCTCATGTTTTGTTTTTCTGCACAGTTCAGCAAAAAAAAAAAAAATCACAAAATGACTGTTGGCCACTGAATCATGCTTTAAAATGGTTTATTCAAGGTTGGATAAAGTGAAGCGTTTGTTTTGCCTTGTTTGAGGTAGAAAGGAGATTTTTTTTTGTGTTGAAGGTAAACACATTCTTCATGCTCTCTGAAACCAGACTGAGCCTGCTGTTTGAAAGTAAGCAAGTTCGGTCAGGTTTTTGTTAACGCTCCCGAAGGTTTGAACTTGGGCTTTCACCAACCTTCGCCTGCACATAAACCATGTGATGTTACTGCCCCAGTTATTGATGGGACTCTCTGTAGCGGCAGTCGGTGTAGCAGGTAGCGTAGAGCCACTGTTGCCTGTCATTTGTGTTCGATCTGAATGCCTTGGTAACCTGCTCGGCCTCTTCGGGTTACGGCCTGAAGTGACATGCAGATAGGCCTGGACGGAGCTAGCAGAGGGGCTGTAAGATGAGAACACGGCTAATGAATAAATAAAAGAAGCAGAAAACCAGAGTTAGGCGTCTGTGCTGCGTATCTTGCACATAAACAGTCACAAAAAGGACATTATTGTCGAGGTTGCTGATTCACAAGCAGCTCAGGCGTGTTTCACTCCAAGCACTTCCTGTCAACGGAGATAAAAAGGTCAACAAAGCTCATGGATCGACTGCAAATGGGTGGAATGGATGAAAGGAGGCAACATGTTGTGCATTTTGCAGCTTTAACCCCCCACATAACATGTGTGTACATGAAAATAATGTTGTGGAACGTACTATTGTCTAATATTGAACTAAGGTACAAAGAGAAAAATCGAATTGACCTTGTTCATTGTGCAATCTTATAGTTGGGTGTTTATTCCTTATTCTTTCAATGAAATGTAACAATAGGCCATAGAGGGATGAAACATACTTTTTAAAGATTACCCTGATAAGATTTTTGCTGATATCTTTTGCAGTTTTAAAGCAAGATTACTATTAAGTCTGTTTTCAGTTAACACAAAATGTTTTTTTTATGGTCAACAGACGCATCATCCCAGACTTTGAACTCCAACTGCAAACCTGATTAGTCTGGAACATCATTTAATAAACGCCAGTTGTCGAATGTATTACCTTTGTTAATCTCAGCTTCTGAAAACAGTAGAAAGGGATGCGTGCACTGAGTGATGCTCGGCAGCCATCAGGCGTTGTACTCGGTATTTTCCATCAGAAAATGTCAACTTTTGCATAAATCTCTACAGTGTTAGGCCTTGGTTTATTTTGTTGGAATTACAAACTCCGGGTAACCTCTGAAACACGGGGTCTCGTTCTCCAGCCAGGATGGGGTTAAAACTAATTTAATTCACAACTATTCTTTGATCGATGTTTAACAAACGGAGTTATGCTACCAGCTCCAAGGCAATGGCGGCTGCTTGTAAAAATACCCTTTTGCATATTTTCAACCTATTTAAACAAAACAGTGAATATTCAGCATGATTTTGTGCACACTAATGCTGGCAGGAGCATGCTGACTACTATCAGTTTACTCCTTCCCAAATTCGTACCCCCTTTTCTTCCCATCATCATTTCTGCTTTCATTTAATACCCATAAACAACTTTACCCATTTCATTTTATTTCTGTTCATGGTTAAACATTGTCCTAATTTATGGAGATAAATAGTTACAAAAATCCATAAATTGCATATTTCCCTCTATTTCCTTGTATTTTAGTTCTGATCACAGTTTGGCCCAGTTAAAGCCTATAAAATATGGCAGGATAGCATCTCTGGTCAAACCAAGATAACTTTAAGTGACCTCCTGTTTATGAAAGTGTTATAACCATATCTCCTTATTAAAAAACATGTATGGAACATAGAAATTACTTTAAATCACCGTGATCAGTCGTTCCTCCACTACTGATGAGATTTGCAGCAACTGACCCAACAGGGTTTGTGAGGTGGTGAAATTTACCTGCTGCTTTTTGAATTTACCCACATTCGGTCATTAATGGGTGCTAACATCCTCTGCTGGTGCTGCCACAGTGGCATAAAAGTGAAGTTTGCACCTGAAACAGCTGAAAGTTTGGATTGTTACCTGCTGGCTATCGGCGAACGCTCAGGTAGATTTCTGAATAGCGATCAACATTTTCATTAAGCTCTCATCTTCGTTTGGTTCTCACTGGATTCCCATCCTCTCCAGGACCCAATTATCCTGCTATTCATATCTACACGCTGAAATAGATCACAATCTCCTCAGCCTAATTACTCTTTCTATAACTGTTGTGCAACTAGTGGGCAGAATATATTAATAACCCTTGGTGTTTGGCTGACTCTGTGTCATTGTTCTCCTTTGAATGTTTCCCCCCCCAAGTTTTAAAAAGATAAAGACATGAATGTTGTTTCTGTGGGGAAACAGTCTTACAGCCGCCTTTATTTATTTATTTATTTATTTTGGCAGCTGGAACTCTGTGATTAACCGTGGTCATTTCTCCCCGTTGGGTAGCACCATTCGCCAGCTCCTGGAAACCTTCATGAGTGACTCATACTTAAATCCGCCCAGAGGGAGATGTTGGCAAAAAAGAGGAATTGGATAGTGAGCGAGAGGAACAATCGATCATAAAGAAATGACTTTAGGGGACTGACAGAATGTAAAAGAGGAAGAGAGATGCGTGACGCTGTGTAAGACTGGAAAACTAAGCAAAGAGAAGAGGTCAACGGCACTGGAGCTTCATTTCGCTAATGTGCCATCACTAATGTGTCGAGCACATTGTGCCAAACTCTAGAAGCCCTCCCAGAGTCCTTGGTTTGCCTGAAAGGAGCAGTGGAGTGGAGGCAGCCTGGCCTTGAGAAACGCAAATTTATCTTGATGCTAAAAGATGAAGGGAATTTACTCTGATTAACATTTCTCCAAGTGCGCTTTTGTTTTAAAAGCACATTTGTGTCGTAAAATCTCCCCCACTCTCCCTGGCTGCTCAGGGGAGTTCCTAAAAGGATGAAATGTGTTTGCAGTGGGCTGCACAGAAACGGCTCTGTTTCTCGTTGGATGAAAAGGGGCTCTGATTTTTTTGTAAAAGAATCTCAGCCGCCAGAAACGGAAACCAGCTGCTCCAGCGGTTGTGGGTCAGCAGCAGCCTTGAGGTGGGTGTATCAAAGCTGCGGGTCTGTAACATGACTCCGCATGAGGAGCGATGGGTCAGGCCTGTGGTTCCATGTCTCCTTGAGCCTTGAGCCTTGAGGAGGGAAAAAACTCTGTGCAGCTGTATACTTCACAGAAGGCCACACCCTTTAATGACTTTAATATATCACTGGTGTTTAGAGATCAGAAACCAGTCATTTATCAGACCACATGGCTCACGTCTCTTTTATTATGATAATGCAGAGTGACTTGGATGCACATTTGATGGGATTAGTCCAAACTTAACTGTTGAAAAGCTGAGAAAGGGTTTTAGTTTAGCAGCTATGAACGTAACCTTTGTTTTTGCCAAGAATCAAGCCGTTATTTCCATTGGATTTACAGAACTGGTCATATTCAAAGCATTAAAGCAGGGCCGTGATTACTTCCAGTTAACTTTAAGATGCTTTATGAAGAGGCTTTTTAAAGCTGCAGCACGAGCTCCCATCTTCCTCCAGCCACAGAGAGGGGCTGCGTCGGTATGCAAAGTGTCTGGCATCGTGAGAGTGGCTCCCAGGCAGCCAGAGAGGTGTGCCAGCTAACCAGTGAACCGTGCGCGCCCAAGCAGCGCCACAGCCGCCTCTGTGCGGGTCCCGCAGGGATTCACAGCGCCGCGTGTTTGGCCTCAGTGGACAGGAAGGCCGGACTGTCCCCACTTCGTCTGCTTTCATGAGAGCTGACATGATTAGAATAATGTGTCCCCAGGTGATTCTTGCTTGGTTATAATTAGGACGACTTGGCAGCGTTGTACATTCAGCATGTTAGTTGGTAATTTAAACAATAACTGTGTAATAACTAAAGAGCTGCAGTACTTTGCCAAAGTATTTCTAGATTTTGCCACATTAAAACCACAAACCTCAATATATTTCATTTGATTATACAGCCACTTTTCACTGGTACCACCTAACCTGACAGGTCAGCCAAGGAGTAAATACATGAGAGAAGCAGCAATGGTGACTCGTATGTGTGGAGGAAAACTAACGGTGTTGGCAGTATCATGCTGTGGGGATGCTTTTCTTTGGCAGGAAGGGGGGCGTTGGTCAGCATTAATAAGAAAATGAATGGAAATAGATACAGGAATGTCCTGGAAGAAACCCTGTTAGAGGCTGCGGGGTTTGTGTTTCTCTGTTATATAAAATCACAATAAAATACCTCTTAGTTTGTGGTTGCAGTGCGATGAAATGGGACATGAGTATTTTGCAAGACACTTATCTCTGATTCATTTTTTTTATATAAAACTTGTCGGGATACTTCCTGTGTCAACCAAACCATCTTGTTTAGCATTGGCAAAGGGCATTATGGTGTGCTTTTATGTTTGCACCTACAGAGGAAGTGGAACTAGAAAGGCATTTATTACACCACGACTCACAGTTTGTGTTTGTGACTGGATCTGTAAGTGACAAAAATGTTAGAAGTCACAGTAATCTCCCACTTCCCTATATTCTGTTTCTGAGTAAAGATAAGCTGTGGGTGCTTTCCTGAGACTGTAGCCACTCCGAAAAAAACAGCTGGAGGAGTTTTCCCTGCAGCATTAGTGAAAACTGAGCCTCCTGTGATGTAATATGTGGACATTCATTGCAGCTGAGTAGACCTAATGTAGTTGATGGTAAAACCCATTAGCGAATGCATCTAACAGATCCTAGATGGATTTCATTGGGAAAGGAAATCTTTTGGCTGAAGGGACTTCCAAAGTAAAGAGGCACAGCAGGAGCCAACATGTCTCCCTCTCCTCAGGTGGCTCCAGCCAAAGCCGTTGCCATGACACTCTGAGTGATATGCAAGACCTTCTCAGACACGGCCTCACCAACCCTGGAGTTGACCCCGTGTTGTTTTTTTCCGACATGTCAATAACAATCTACTTTATCCACTGTTGTGAACCAAGAGGCTTCACCCCCAGACAGCACGATGCGCCTCTGCTAATAAAAAACCTACCATGTAGTGAGTTGGCGTGCACAATAAAACTTCCAGCAACATGAAACGGCAGCGAGCCTGATGGCATCTGAGCGGTCCGTTTCAGCTGAGTTGTCTAAATGAGCTGAAACTGACCTGAAGTCAGAAAACTGTCTAATTTAACGGCTGATCTTTTTCTTCGGTTTCTTTCCAGGTGCTGGAGAATCAGGGAAAAGCACAATTGTCAAGCAGATGAAGTAAGTTTCATTTTATTCTAATACAGAATTAAAACAAATGAACAAAAGAAAAGAAAATGATTTTTATCATCATATTGCTTTAAATAGAGTGAATATTTGGTTCTTCCTACTAAAATAAATCAGATATACATAATAAAACAACAGTAGATTACACTGCAGTCTCTGTACCTGATAGAATAGGATGTGATTTGCAGATGAAATGGGTTGCAACCAAACCCACCAGGATGCATTAATATGCATGTTCACCATACATCATCTACTAATAGCAAACACTTTTAGAGCTGCGCCCATTAAACACCGACATGTCACCAGCATTTATTCTCCTGTTAATGCTTTGAAATCTGCTGTTAACCAGTGTAAAGAGCTGCCGTAGAGCCAGGAATTCTGCTTTAGTGAGATTCAGTGTTTTTATTTTTAGGATTTATTAACCAAAGCAGCTGTGAGTTCAGTGTTTTTACTGGCAGCTACCAACAATTAGTCAGAAACACTTGTGGAGAACACGTGCACAGCGGTCCTTTTTATGGAAAGCCTTTTTTTCTTTATCTTTCAAAGCAGCGAGCTGAAGGACCTTCATTCAGCAACACCTAGATTCTGTCTTTTGAGAAACAAAGTGAACAAACAGGTGGAGATAACATTTGCTTCAGGGCTGCCAGGTCACACATACGCAGCATGAGAATCATGCTGTCAACACGTTTCACAGGAGGTCCGTTTTCAGTGGAAAAACAACACAGATCAGGGAGCAGGGAGTTCTTGTTTTCTGGTTTGCACCAGTTAGAGGCCTTTTAGTGGGGGCTGGGGGGCTTATTATTTATTTGCACAGTCGGGTTCTGAGTCGTGAGGACAAATGGCCACACCATGAAGGTCCTGTATCTTTACAGGAGTCCTTAACAGTCTTTAAAGGTCTAGAACATCTATCTGTCCATCATCCATCCTCTTGTCCGTCCGTTTCTTGTGCATCCATCTGTTTTTCCATCTTCCACATTTTCTAGCTATCAGTCATTGATCCGCCCGTTTCTCTCCATCCATTCCTTTTTTCCATTTATCCATCAGTTGGCCATCAAGCTAGTTTTTTCCATTAATCCTTTCTTTTTATCATCCATCCAACTATATTTCCATATGTTTGTCCATCAGATTGTCCACCATCCATCCCTTTGTTTCTCTGTCCATGTCTGTCATCCGTCCATTCATCCGATTACCCACCATGTCTTGAATCTCCGTCCATTTATTTTTGATCATCCCTCTGCCCGTTCATGTCATTGTCCATCCATTTATCTGACGGTCTACCGTCCATATTCATCTGTCCAACTATCAAAACAACAGAAAATCAAATGTAGATGTTAACATATATAAAGTTAAGTCTTTTCAGTCTCACAGCATTTTGCTTCTTGCTATTATTTTTGTCCGTACCGTTGGACTGGCTGAACATCAGTTTATTACTATAATGGTCACTCAATAAGGAAACTATTCCCAGAATTCACATCTTCTGTAGGAACCAGAGAGAAAGTCAAAATATTACTCCCAGTGTACTTGCTGGTAATGTCAAAATCCCTTCTTAGAAGAAAATTAAGCTTTAATACAAAACTGCAGGACTTTCAAGGTTATAAGCTTACATTGTGCCTAGATAAGATAAAACTAGGTTCCTCCGTGTGGGAAAAATTCTCCCTAAATTGAGATATTTGGATGGATTTTATAGTGAGCATAAAGCAAACCAAGAATTTCCGGTGTTCAGATTTTTTTAAAAGGGAATTATGCTGCATTTCTTCCCCGTTTCTGCAGAATCATTCACGAAGCCGGCTACTCAGAAGAGGAGTGTAAGCAGTACAAGGCTGTGGTCTACAGCAACACTATCCAGTCCATCATCGCCATCATCAGAGCCATGGGACGCCTCAAGATCGACTTTGGTGAAGCCGCACGAGCCGTGAGTGATCGAAAGGAGTTGGATTTGAGTCCGTTTACAGTATAAACCTTGGATTTTTGGAAATGGGGAGAGTGCGACGTTAATAACATGGCAGTTCAAGACTTTCTTTAAAGATGAATTTATGAAAGTACAAGCAGTTTTCTTTGACAAAGGGCAATTCTGCTCATTTGTTCCAGCTATAGCTTCATAATCTGTGACTTGCATTTAAGCTTGACAGCTTTTTACAGTTGATCCTGATAGTGGATGAATGGCGTAGATGGCTGATTTATGACATTGATACAACCCCTTCCCAGGACGATGCACGGCAGCTGTTCATCCTCGCCGGGTCTGCTGAAGAAGGCTTCATGACGGCCGAGCTCGCCGGCGTCATCAAGCGGCTCTGGGTGGATCGAGGAGTTCAGGCCTGCTTCAGCCGCTCGCGCGAATATCAACTCAACGACTCGGCAGCATAGTGAGTCACACGCTAACACACAAACAACCGTCCTCATAATCGCCAGGTTTACCAGATCCGTGAGTCACTCACAGCAAGACCGCCATGATCCGCTCAGTTTATGTGAAACTGCTGCCATTTCAGTGCAAGCAAACAGAAAAGTGCTGCTGCAACCAACCAAACACTGCAACAAGCTTCAGCCACATTTAGGACAGCATCTGTTTGGACTTTTACACTGTCAATATTTGCCTTCCTCTGTCGAGCTTAAAGAGCCGAGCTGTTTAACCTTCGACCTTACACTTGCTTTAAAAACACACAAAGTAATTGTTTCTGTAGCTAAACTGCTGGCCTATTTTTCTTCTGAAATTGGAACCTAAAATTATAATATTGTGCAAGAGCCTGTGGCTCTGAAATAAATGATATCATCACAAAGCAGCTTTTGTATTTTTTAAAAATGAACAGCTTTGTTTTGCTGCTCTGAACCAAACACAAGCTGTTCTGTAGCAGGTCACTGGTAGATCATTAGGCCCTACTCTCCTCGTGTGTAGGAAGACAAAAAATGTTTGCATGTTTTTTGTTGTTATTTATGATAATAACCTTGATGTTAACAGGTTAGAGTCCTAAAACAACGTAAGAAATATATTTGAAATGTGACGTGAGAAATGGATGTAGGAAATAAAAGCTTTTATAGAAGCTTTAGCAGTTGTCTGAGGGTTTTAAAAGAAATGTTAGAACATTAAATAAAAAGGTATAATGTGTTTCCTTCCTGGCGGAAGCAGCAGGTACTGGTTCTGAATGTGGTACAGCCCCCGAGACAGATGGCCGGTCCATTACCAGCCTCACACTTTGGGAGTTTCCAGTCGAGCTACACATTGTTCTTGAGTGGGAGGGACTGGAGCACACCCACTGGGTACCTACTGACCACTGGGAAAACCATGCATACCGCCCACCCCCCACTGAAAGGAGCAGAGATTAGATTAAAAACTGGGGTCCTATTTGTTGTGAGACAAAGCTTTGGCCACTGAGTTACTGGGATATTGTTTAAACTTAACTAATGAAATTGTTGAACCATTTAACTAAACTTTCAGTTCACCAAAGATGTAATAATAATGTCAATTTTTAACTTTAACCCCAAAATGTAATTTAATTTGTCACAGATTTTTCCCTCTCTGCTTAAATTCCGTTCTTTGTGTCCGTCTCTCAGCTACTTGAACGATTTGGACAGGATATCCCAGCCCACTTACATCCCGACCCAGCAGGATGTCCTGAGGACCCGAGTCAAAACCACGGGCATCGTAGAGACGCACTTCACCTTCAAAGACCTCCACTTCAAGTGAGAACCTCCTCACCCGATTGGCAGGATTTTTACAGCGAGCATTTAATTAGGTTTTTTCTGCTTCCTGTCACTGACTCACCCCTCCCAGCTGTACGTTTGTGACACAGTCTCTGAGGGTGTTGCACACATCAGCGATGACTCAGTCCGGGCCCTTTGTTAACACCACAGACAGGAAGTGGGGTGGGGGGTAGGCAGCAGGCGTGATGATGTCACGATAGCAGGGATTGTGGGTGATTTCAGAACAGAAATTTCATTGACCTTTGAACAATAAAAATGCTTAAGGCAGTAAAAGCTTTATTTAATTTGAAGATTAAAAGTCAGACTTATGGGCTTTAGTTATCTTCTTAACGGCAGCTGATTAATGACTGCTGCACAAGTTTATTTTCTGGCTTTATTGACATTTACCTGTAATAAATCCAGCAGAAAAGCTTTAAACAAAGTTTCTACACGCAGTTTAAAGTCTCGGTTCTAGGTTTGGATCAAATGATCTGACTTAGTCTCATGCAGTTAGGCTTATTTATGTTGTAGTTTCATAAACTTAAATAAAATCATGTATTGTTCTGTGACTATGACGACTTTCAGCTGTTATTAAACAATGCGACAACTTCCAGTTCATTATTGTTTTTAAAGATGCAACAGTAAGAAATTCTTTCTTGAAAGTAAAATAAAACAATCATTTTCTCTAAAACCGGACCGGGCCACGGAACTCTCTCTGTATTGTTGCTAATATCAACACATTTTTACAGTTGAAACCCACCTAAATGTACAGCATATATTATTTATCGCGAAAATGTATTATTTGCATACCTCGATAAGTTTTGTCGTTTGAGAGGAAAACGTCACATAGTTAAAACTACCGTTCATTTATTGCATCAGTCCAGGACCCTTAACAAGCCTTCACAGCGAGACAGTTGCTGTGATGCAGGTCTGCAGGTAACAGAGAATTAGATTTTAAAACAAAGACAAAAGGAGGATTTTAGGCTCTCTTATATTAGCAGTTAGCATTCCTGCTATCAGCTAAAGTGTTTCTCTCTGTTTTAGCAGCAGCTCAATGAGCCGCAGACATGTAGAAAACGGTTTAAAATGCTTCTTTGTTTCCTGGGTCTTCATGTCTAAACACCACACTGATGTTGAAAATGACCTTAGCATGACCTGTTAGCACTCAGGTATGGTGCATTCAGTAACCAGCAAAGGATAGGATGTCTCAGTTTCTGGCCAGTGAAGCTAAAAATGATTTGCTATTTGTGGTTTTATCACAGCAGCTTAAGTAAATTCCTAAAAATGTTCAGTGAGTGTGAGTATGTTTTGTTAATCTTTCTTATTAAACAGTGCAACAGCTTGTAGATGTGTGACTATTTCAGGAACACTGGTTCTATAGTTTGTATCCAGGCTGAGAAACGAGCTAACACTGCTTTCTACTCACCAGAATGTTTGATGTTGGTGGTCAGCGATCTGAGAGGAAGAAGTGGATCCACTGCTTTGAGGGTGTGACGGCCATCATCTTCTGCGTGGCACTGAGCGATTATGACCTGGTGCTGGCCGAGGACGAGGAGATGGTTAGTGGTCTAGCGTTCTGTTGTATACAGAAATGGTGATGGGTCATAGAGGTAGAAGCAGAGGGGATAGATCATATCAGGTTCTCACCATGTTTATGGATCACACGCCTTTTTTCGCCTTTAGAACCGAATGCATGAGAGTATGAAGCTGTTTGACAGCATCTGCAACAACAAGTGGTTCACAGACACGTCCATCATCCTCTTCCTCAACAAAAAAGACCTTTTCGAGGAGAAAATCAAGAAGAGCCCACTCACGATCTGCTACCCTGAATACGCAGGTAAGGCATGCAGCTCAACACATCTCATAGTGTCTTGCAGAAGTATTCATGCCCCTTTAACTTTTCCTCATTTTGTCACATTGCATTCAAAACCTTTACATGCTTT
Source organism: Characodon lateralis (assembly GCA_036250325.1). Taxonomy (NCBI): domain Eukaryota; kingdom Metazoa; phylum Chordata; class Actinopteri; order Cyprinodontiformes; family Goodeidae; genus Characodon; species Characodon lateralis. The sequence continues at coordinate 4,821 of JAHUTJ010025557.1, read as the reverse complement.
ATTGGGATTTTATGTGACTGTAAACCTCCACCCGAGTCTCGAGCCGTCTATCTGGATTGCCTCGCATTGAGCTAACAGCTGCCGATTTCAGGAACAATGTTTATTCGTAAACCTTTCGATAACAATATCCATTGTGCGTGACCCTTATTGTGGTCTGGGTCTGGGACCCTCATTGTGATTACCTGACGCTTGAAGTGTCCCACCAAATATCTCCTTCCACTTTACAATCATGCTGGTCGTTCACATAAAATCCCATCAAAATACCTTGAGGTTTGTCGTTTTATTGCAATGAATTGTTGAATATTTCTAGCGGTATGAATACTTCAAGGTACTGTGTACATTTTAGTTGCCTGTTTCTATGGGCTTCTGCATTCTAACATCCTCTTGTCTCGCGTTGCTCAGGCTCCAACACGTACGAGGAGGCAGCTGCCTACATCCAGTGTCAGTTTGAAGATCTGAACAAGAGGAAGGACACCAAGGAGATTTACACCCACTTCACCTGCGCCACAGACACCAAGAATGTGCAGTTTGTCTTCGACGCAGTCACCGACGTCATCATCAAGAACAACCTGAAAGACTGTGGTCTTTTCTGAGCATAATGACGACGAAGATGAACTGCTTTTGGTAAGAACTTAAAATTGACTTTTATATCTAAAGACTCTTATTTAGATTTTGGGTTTTTTGTGCTTCATGTGGGTGTAAAGAGGAGTGTTTGTGCCAGGGTCGAGGTCTGCTTCTCCATCCATCATTCTTTCATGTCTCCTCTCTCCTCAGGCGGTGGAGCCAGCTCATTGTGCATCTTTTATAGAGAGGATGAGAAGAGGATCAGTGATGGACCAGTGCTGTACTATACGCCACTTTTAACAGCTTTATTTATGTTTCTGTCTCCGAACATTATGGGTTAGCGTTATTACATTTGTGTAGGCTGTTTGTATCAATGTAAAAGCATCACCATACTTTTGTAATTAGTTTTTTTTTTATTCTTTGTTTTTCATTTCTGAGGAGTAGGAGATTACAAAGTTTTTCGCTGTTTCTTCTTGCCGCCATTTTTGGAAACGGAAACCTTGCTGTTGGTTGGAAAAGCTCCTTTATGCTCCTTTTCCGAAAACACAAAAAAAGGGATGAAGAATAGCGGAACAATTCCAAGTCCAGTTTGTTGGTACCTGTGCCTTCGCATGCCTTTTACTGCGGTCATAGTCTCGATGCTTGTTCTGTTGCCTGCTGACGTTGTTCTAAACATAAAAATGTAAACTGTTTTCATACATTAGTGTCTCTACTATCTTCTTTGTGCACATCACTGAGCTGTCATGAGGAGGAAAATCTCTCTATAGGTTCATGGCGATCAACATGTAGCCTCCACAGTCCCCTAGCCCACCTTCCCAGTCCCCCTTCATTCCACATGCCATGACATTGGAGGGCCTTTCTGGCCAATCACAAAGTTCAATACTGAGATGTATATTGTTACATTTAGCCCACAAATCTGGGGCTCTTGTTTTTAAACTGTACAAAGATATCAGATATTCCCAATCGTTCACAAAGCGGTTAGTCAAGGCACTGAGCGTTTAATGTAATCAAGTATTTTAAGTATGGAGACCACATTTGGCACATTTTACTGTATATTTTAACATATTCGGAAGAGATGTGAGATTTTGGTGTTGGATATAAAAGCAGAATTGCAGGATGGATTGTTGTAAAGTTGAGGGTGAAACGATGTAAGCTGATCTGTTTAAAAAGTAAGCTTTTCCTGTACTTGATGAGAAGTACAACGGTCAGGGTGTTTCTGGTCTGCAGGTCGGTCCGACCGCAGTCCGGAGAAGTCACGACACACGCATACAGGCCTGGATCTTTTCATGTAAAGAAACTGCCACAACTGTCGGTGTATGTGTATGTTCTCCATGTAAAGAGAATCTTTGTAGACTCATCTCCCTTATTTTGCTAATAAAAACCATTTACAAACCTTTAAGAGTTGTCATGTGGATCTGTTGTAGCGTTAAAGAGCTTTGTTATATAACATAAATAGTCTAATTTATCCAAAGTTATTAAAATTCAGTCTGAAGGAGGGATTTTCTCCTGTGTATAACTATCTTCAATGCAGATTTAAAGAATTGAGGTTTTCTGTATTTATCTCAGATTCATTTAGCATCACTAAAATGACCTAAATGATATACCTATGAGGTATCCCTCTTAAAAATAAATGTTTTAGTTATTATTTGTTAAATCTTGAGTCTTTTTTCCCTGCTAGCTGTCAGCTGGTCACCCAAACAGAGCACTGCATTCCTTCACAGACCAGGAAACCTTGTAATTTCACAACAGGGATTCCCAACGGATGGGTTTTGTCTTATTCTGCAGTTTTACTATTTGCATTACTGCTGCGTAGCACCCGCTGGGAAAGCTTGTGGGTATGAAACTGGATCATGTCACAACATGTGGCTTTGTTTAAAAAGTCTGACGTAGTGAGATAGTATCTGCCTTAAACCTATTCTCCCATTGGCCTATTGATGTGGCGTCATCAAGTGTCTTTGCATTGTAAATTTGCTGTGCCATTGCTCCGGAATGGCATCAGTGATGGCCTCCTGTTCCAACAATACCACTTAAGAGAAGATGATTTGCATCGTGCATTACCGATTCTGGGACAAGAATAGCCTGCTGTGGGAATAGAGATGTCATTGTATAAGGCAAAAGTCTCTTATGTCCAACCACTAGAAGTGTCTCCCAGTTTGGAATTTCTACTACTTTAAAGGGACATTTTACTCTCCTCCTGCCATATAATTAAACATACTATTACAAAAATGTAAATCAAGTTTCATAAATTGATACCATGAAATGTCTGTCATTCCAAGGAAGTGGCTACAAAAAGGGAAATCTTGAAATATAGCACACATCAGTGTTATATACATTTAACAACATGGATGGGATGTCATTAATGTACTCTGATGATAACAGGCATGTCTGAGTTTTGTAATGATCAGCTTAATTCAGTTTCACCACCACGAATCAAATTTACCCTTTTCATCTCCCATGTCTTATTTCCATACAGTCCTTCCTGTCTATCTGCTCGAACGGGTCGCTGAGGCGACATAAAGTCAAGTGATCCAGGATGTGTTGGAGGCAGCTCCAAATGTGGTCAGGTCATCACAAGCAAGAACTGTACTTGAGAACCCTGCTTGATTAATAAAAGCAAGTGGTGGGTTTAAAGTTATAGTATTACTGTACATAAAAAGCTCCAATAGGTGTGTGAAAGACTGAGAGAATAATGGTAAATCTGACAAAACATTTCCATATGTACTCTGCACTAACAGATGGAAACACATTTAATCTAAAGTGACTTTAAACAGTTGAGCTGTGCAGGATGTACACCCCAACAAGGCATTCCTTCAATATCACCAGAGACAAAGTTAAGTTTGTTTTCTTAAAAGAAAAAGTTGGAGCAAGAACCATCATTGCCAAGCAGAGCTCGAATGCAGTTCAATGTTAATTAAAAAACAGTATTGTCTTTGCAATGGGAGCTAATAAGAAGCTAAGGGATTGGTACAGGTAGTCCAGAGGTGTCCTTCCTATCTTAGATGTGTCTCTGCTTCAGCACACCTGATTCAGATGATTGAATTACCTCCTGAGCCATCAGGTGCTGCCCATGCCTGTTAATCAGCCACTCATTTAACTCAGGTGTGTGGCAGCAGGCATTGTTTGGATATGTATGAAATGCTTATTTGGGAGACTATTCAGGTGTGTTAGACTAGAGATGCCTCTGAACGTTGCCGGAAACCTGCCCTTAAGGATTGGAGTCTTATATTCCTGCGTGACTTCACCCGTGGCTTTCCTAACAGCTCTGAGTGTCTGCTGTGAAAGACATCCGTTTTACGCCAAAATCAAACTTCAGGTAGGCTTTAGGCTTTATAAAGTTAATTGTCCCTGGTCAAGTTCATACAGAGCCAGAACTATTAATATGGAACAAAGAACCCATGGTTCAGACCTGCCGAGGTTGTTTCCTTGTCCCAAGCCCACACCATACCAGGGCACCCTCACAGTTAATGATGTGGCTAATTAGATAATTAGCTATATAGCTGTATGATATCTCCAAGAAATAAAATCTAAATGCATTTACCTGAGGACTGCTAACCACATGCTAGCAGGAAATATTATTTTTGCAGTGGCATTAAAGTGTTCACACCCCTAGAACACTGCAGCCACACTGCAGGGATTTAATATGACAGACCAACACAAACTGTGCATTATTATAAAGTAGAAGCAAAACATACATACATGTTTTTTTTTTTCTTATTAAAAGTTGAAGTCTGAACAATATAGAGTGCATTTATATTGTGAAAGTACATCGTAAACCCATCTTTCACTTCTACTTCCGCCTCTCTGCCTGCTCAGACGCTTTTCTCCTAAGCTCCCTGCTTGCTTGCATTCTTTTACTTCTAACTTTTTATCTCTTAGCCAAAATTACATAAATATTGGACTAAAACTACTTCTTACCAGCGACTCCCAAGGATTATTATTATTGAAATTTTTTTTTTCAAAAGGATTTTGATGTTTTTATAATCAACTTGAAAGAAGGACAAATTGACACCAGCTAATCAGCACAAAATGCCTCCTTCACCACAGAGGACTTCGACAAACTTTTACAGAAATTGGCTGTTGTGGAGATAAAAATCCATCCACTAGAAGTGAATGTGGAGGTGAATATGGGCTACAACGATGATTCAACTCTGCCTGTGATCCCAAACAGTGACAGCCAGCTCAACAACTCAGCCGGCAATCAGAACACTGAGAATAAACCTACCGGCAGACCCCCCTGGCATGTTTTAGGGGCATGCC
>JAHUTJ010025556.1:0-24231 GCA_036250325.1 Characodon lateralis | reverse complement strand
GAGTTTCACACCACTACCACTTCATTCCTTGGATTCATCATTTCTCCAGACCAAGTCATAGTGGACCCCTCCAAAGTCAAGGCGGTCTTGGAATGGCCTTCTCCTACCGACCGCAAACAGCTTCAAAAGTTTACAAATTTTTACAGACGATTCATCAGGAATTATAGCCTCGTAGCAGCCCCTCTTAATGCTCTCACATTGTCTAAGACAAGATTTGTTTGGAACGAGATGGCAGAAAGAGCTTTTGTCAAGCTCAAATGATTATTTACATCTGCTCCTGTTCTACGGTCCTCTAACCCTGATAAACAGTTCATTGCGGAGGTTGACGCCTCAAACACAGGGGTTGGAGCAGTCCTAAGCCAAAGAAATTCTGATGACCGTATTCACCCATGTGCCTTCTTTTCTAGGACTTTGTTCCAAGCAGAGCGCACTTATGATGTGGGGGACCGAGAACTGTTGGCAGTCAAGTTGGCTCTCGAGGAGTGGAGGCATTGGCTAGAGGGGGCTAAGGAACCGTTTCTTGTATGAACAGATCATAAGAACTTGGAGTACCTGAGATCAGAAAAGCGCCTTAATCCCAGGCAGGCAAGGTGGGCTTTATTTTTTGGAAGATTCAACTTCTCTCTGTCTTTCAGACCTGGAGTCAAAAATGGCAAACCGGATGCCCTGTCCAGAATACAGGAACCCTCTGAGTCACAGGCCTCTGGGGAGGATGAATTTATTCTCCCGGAATCAGTGAGACTCTCTGTCACCATGTTGGAGTTAGAGGGAGAGGTTAGAGATGCCACCAAAGACCTCTCTATCCCAACTTCATGCCCACCTGACCAGTGTTTTGTCCCGGAGCACCTCGTACCCAAGGTACTTAATTCATGCCATAATTCACGTCTGTTCTGTCATCCTGGTATCAGCAGGACGTTGCAGATGGTCCGAACTCAGTTTTGGTGGCCATCTCTTGTCAAAGATGTCACAGATTACGTCACGGCCTGTACTCAGTGTTCCCAAGCCAAGTTTTCTCGTCGCCCTCCTGCTGGACTCTTGCAGCTCATTCTTGTACACATTCCTCTTCGTCCCTGGTCACACATAGCCATGGACTTCGTCACAGGTTTTCCAGTTTCTAATGGCTTCACAGTTCTGTTAACTGTCATTGACAGATTTTCAAAGATGGTTCACCTAGTTCCTCTCAAGAAGCTGCCTTCAGCCAAGGAAATGGTGGACATTCTGGCATAGCGGAAGGATACAGCTGAACAGGAAACTGTTGTCAATTGTATCTATCTCTGAGTAGTTGGTCTCCTTGCCATTTGTAAGATCTGGCGTTGCTGGCAGGCCTAATATGAGAAGTGACCTTTATGTTTTTTTTTGTTGTTTGTGTGTGAAAGAGTTTAATTTATAAGGACAGCAGGGGCAGTGGGAGTGAGATCTCTCGCTGGTGTCAGGCGACATCGAGATGGACTCGTCCGTTGGTGCTGGAACTAGGGAGGAGCTCGACAGGCAAGCCATTTCACAACGACTAAAGGACCTGGAAAACCAGGTTGGTAAAATTGGTATCTTTGTTAAAAGCTCAGCAGACCCAGTTAGAACTGGTCATTAAGGCTTTGAGCCTTCAGACTTTACCTCCCCCTATAATGCACAGTTTTCGTCCTAGATATACTGCTGAGGGAAAACCAATTGTTTCCAATCTGAACAAAGTGGGCATATTGCCATTGCACTGCCACTGTTAACTCTGAAGCAAAGCAAGCTACACTTCCTAGGCAAACTAGAACTGCCAGAATGCAGAGCCAAAAATCGGTGAGGAGTCATTATGGCTCTATTGATAATGTTAAATCTAGTGTTTGTAATCTAGTTGGTGAATGCTTGGAGGGTGTTGAAGAAAAATAGTATTTTCTAAAGAAAGAAAACGATGATAACCATTCAATTCAGGTCTTTCAGCATCAGACGTATTACTGAGCAGAGCTGAGACCGATCTGATGAGACAAAGAGGACATTTCCTTATATCAGCTTAGCAAAACCCCATGTGACCTGGCACCCCCTCTAGGAAGAGCAGAGGTGAGAATTAACTTAACTCTCACGCAGCCATCTTGACTCTTCTGTGATAAACATTTCCCCTTTAGCTTGTAAATGCAGTGGGGATGACCAACAGGAGGGAGCAGGAAGGAAGGTGGAAGCCATTGTCAGGTCAGACGGATCGTCATCTCAGAAGGACAAAAGCATTTTATATTTTTGCTATCACAATTCCAGTGTGATCGACACTGATTAAAGGAAACATAAAAAAGAAAAAGAATAACAATAAAAACAATGAATAAAAAGGAGGAAGAAACTGAATAATATAATAAAAGAAAAAAATATACAATCACCCTCTGTGTGAACGTTAAACCTGTCAGACGGAAATGAAACACGTGTATATTAACAAATAATCAGGCAGGAAAATATTCACACGACCCTCTGTACTCACCTCTCACCTGAGGAGAGGCAGAAACGCAGGCAGGCTAATCAGTGTTAATACTGTGGCTCCTCATATCACTTTACAGCCGCCTGTCCCATTTGTCCCATGTGACCAAAAGACAGGGTCCGCCAGCTATAGCGGGGGGGCTGACGGACCATCATACTTCTCTCAGGGCCCCCAGATTCAGCCACCCTGCCTTATATTTTTTAAAAAGCATACCCAGAACCTGTCAGCCCTGATCGATTCGGGAAGTGAGCAGAACCTCGATTATCAGGGATTGTCGAACGTGCTCAAATTGAGGTGGAGCCTCTTTCCTCGCCCCGTTTAGTTTCAACCTTAGAGAGGCAAAGGCTACAGAGAATAACCCTTCGAACTAAACCTTTAGAATTGGTGCTTTCTGGTAACCACATGGAGGACATCTCATTTTTTGTATTTCCTGTTTCTTTGAACTCTCTAGTGTTAGGTTTCCCGTGGTTACAGAAACACAACCCCCACTTAGACTGGTCCAAGTGTCGTGTGGAGTCTTGGTCCACCAATTGCCTCTCCTGCCTCCAGTCAGTGGTTCCTCTAAGCCCTACTGACTTGGGTAGTGAGGAGGATGATTATCCAGATCAAGTTCCCTCCGAGTATCATGACCTGAAGCAGGTTTTTAGTAAAAGCAAAGCTCTCTCTTTGCCTCCTCACAGACCATATGATTGCGCCATAGACCTATTTCCAGCGCCCCCCCTACCATCTAGTAGGCTTTATAACATCTCGCAACCCGCTACGGAGAAATATATTAACTTTCTGACTCCATGATCAGCCGGACCAAAACATAAGTGAACCCTGTTCAGCCTCCAACCTGCTCTCACGCAAGTGCCTCCACCTGGCCCCCCACACCACCGTCTCGCACATCGTGGACTGAGTTGGAAAGGACTCCCCAGGAACCAGCTACCTTGGATAACCCACCTTCTAAGTCATCTCCAGTCCTGAGCTCCCAGACTCCACATCTCTTTTCCATTCTACTGAGTGCCATATTCACAGATTCACTCTGGACTTACCTGTTCTCCCTTTCTCTGTACAGTTGGCAATCCCCGGCCCTGGTTATGTCGCCCTTTTTTTCCCCTGTGAAAATAAACCTTTTAAAATCTGTAAGATTCTCCTGAATGTTTTCTGAATGTGGGGTCAGATCCGTACCTAGAAGCATGACACCTGATTTATCTTGTATAAAGATGAGTATTAAATTAATGGAAATCTAATGCAATTGTGATGCATAAACCATACAAATTGAATCTCATCACCAATTCCCACCACGTATGAAGTCATGATTCAGATTCTTTATCAAAAATATATTCCTTACTTTTGGCATATCTTGAACTGTCAGCTAGCTTAATGGCACCAGGGAAAACTTTCAATGTAATAAATCAATTATTCTGAAAGCAAAACTAATTATTTAAAGAAGTTTAAAGTATTTCATTAACCTTATAATAGTAAAACACAGAAATCTAAATGTCATGTAATCCTTACATCCTAACTGCAAAACTGTTAACATGCATTTACCTCAGAAACAAGCTGCTCCTTAACTTTCCTGAAATCTCAAGGTTTTAATCAGTATGAGTTTTGGAAACATTATTCTAAACATGGATTATTGTATCATGCAACACATCAACAAAAATTCATTCCAACAAAACAAAGACAAAACATCAAAGACAGACACATGGCCAAATGTGAATTCAAAGAAATTTTAAGCAATCAAAGAATTCAAAGAAATTTTAAGCAATCACTTTTCAAAATGTGTTTTCTCAGCAATGTATCTTAATGCTGTAATTGATTGTTATGACAATCTTCAGGATCCTGTTTTAAGATGAGTGCACAAAGATGAGTCCAAAGAGATCTCAAACAATTTAGAAGCACAGCAACAGTTTTCTCTTACATGAATCCAAAGTTACTTATGCTGAAACCCTTTGCCAATTCTTTGTACTGTAACTCTGTTATAATAATAGCAATTACAATCTCGAGAGTTATTTAATAATAATAATAATTATAATAATAATAATAATAATAATAATTATAATAATAATAATAATTCTCTTTTTGTTTGTCTCAATATGATTGGAGCTGTACTGAAGAATTTTTTTGCTCAGGTTAAATTTAGAGAAGTATTTTAAGCCGGCGTTGACATTTTTATTGTATATCAAAACAAAACTGCAGTGTTAGACTTAACCAAAAATTAAGTGAAGAAGCTTGACTGGACTTTGTTCCCACATAGTGCTTCAAAACGAGACCAGACATAATTTTCTTTAAATTTCTTTCTTTTTTATTTTGAGAGTTGGGGAGAAAATTATTACTAGAACCCCTCTTTCACAATCTAAATGCTGATAAATGTTCCAATATTTTATTTCTTAGTAATCTGAAATTACCTTGTGCACCTTTATACTCCTATGTATTCGTTTAATCTTTAGACCCTAATAAATCAAACAAAGAGACTGGAGTTTGAGCCGCCCATCCTCTTTAGTGTTAAGAGGGCCTTTATTTCTTTTCTTTTCTTTTTTTTTCTTCTAAAATAAAGGACTTTGCTTGTCTTTATTCAGTTATAAAGAATCCTAGCCCTGGCTCCAAGACAAAACTCTTCAGCACCAATCTATGTTCCCCAGAGAAGAAAGTTTGAGTATTAATGCATTTCAAAACCATCAATATGACTGGAAATCATCATTGGTTTAGATCTTTTTTTCAATAGGTAATAGGTCTAAGTTTAAGTAAGTATTATTATTTTATGGACCCAAAATATATGGCTCACAGGCTTTCTGCAGAGATTGAAGGATTAGCTAAATATCTCCAGACCTAAGAATGTATTATTTCTGGCTTGGACACTAGTCAGATTTAGGGTTTGCAATCTCTAGTTCACAGCTCCTAATTTGCCTCACATCATATTTGTTCCTAACCCAGTTCATAAGAAGCTTCAGACATACATGCCAAAAAAAAAAAAAAAGAAAACAAAAACACAGATTTGTTTTAAAATAAAGGAAAAGCATGCTTAAAAGAATTTGGCACTGCGGTGGAAAATAATTCCAGAGTTCTGGACGAAGGCCTTTTCTATGCAGAGTCTTTTAGAGAACATGGGATTAGTGTAATTTTTGTGGTACCACTGTCCAATCACATTCTTTCTTACCTTCAGAAACAAAAATTACCTAATTTTTCACATTCCTATTTTAAAGATTTTTTGCCGAGGAAAATATTGTAAAAGTTTTACCTGGTGACATCTTAGGGAAAACAACAAGTGCTTTAATATTTCTGTGCAACACAGAAGTGATAGGTTTCCTTTCCTTCCCCAGAGGAAAAAAAGAACCTGCAGAACCAAGCCTTTCATTGTTTTTGTCAGGACCTGATATAAGGTACAGTGTAAATCAACACGCTGCATGAATCAGAAGAGGGGGGGAAACACAGCTAATATAACCTCTCCCCAGCAGCTGCTGTGAAAACAGTCAATTTGCACCTTCCACAAGCGTAACTTCGCGCTTGTGGACAAAAACTGTACTACTGTAAGTACTGTGTCAGAGACTTTACGAAGACCATCTGCAGTAAACCTATCCTGTTTTAATAAGGTCTCTACCCATTAGATACCAACTCTGAAAACAATGCCTGAAGGAGAGCCCATCAGGTGTTACGCATGTGATGGGTTTTGAAAATGCTCCTCCATGAGATCTGTCCTGATGCTGACATAGAAACACATGGTTAGTGCTGAGTTTTGGAGATGCTGTTTTAATAACTTTTAATAACTAGAATAATTGACCCTGAATATTCCACGATGAGAGAGAGAACTTGCTTCTCTATAAGAATTAACTGCAAAGTATCAAATGAGATAAGTTATTTTTTTGAAGAGAATTTTCTAACCCTAAAATAATATTTTAACCCGCTATATCTGTCAACGTCACTTTAACTTCTCCAGGAGGAAGAAAGAACATTGCAATCTCAACGGGTTTGGGGCTTTTGGCCAGACATCTTCTGAGTTTTGCTCTGGTGGAAACATACACTGTCATTTGCAGCAGGCAGGCAGGCAGGCCCTCTCTCTTTTGGGCTATGATGAAGAAGCGTCTCTTTTGGAGTAGCCATGGGGAGGGCAGGTGTCTAATGTCCAAACTCAAAAACACGGAGGTTGCACTCAAATCCTGTGTGTGTGTGTGTGTGTGTGTGTGTGTGTCAGAGAGGCAGAAGGAAAAAGTTTAATATAGGTTCATATTTTGCACAAAGAGATATTATCAGTCAGTCAGTCAGTTGTCCACATACCTGTCATTTCATTCAAATTTTACTTTCTGTGTCTTCCACATTCTTCCTTCAACAACATGCACTATGCTCCTTTCTAAAACAACCTTCTTTTCCCATCTCTAAAGTCCCTTTTCACTCTTACCTTCTTTTCCGACTGATTGCAATATTTGAGACAAACAAAACTTCCTGCAGGAAAGTTTTAACACTTTAACCTCTTAATTGATGCACTGGGTGCCTTTTGGTCCATATTTTTTTACCATATAGTCAAACATTTTTCCCTGAGGAGGTGTCTTCTTAGAACTCATCAGACCCATTACGCACCAGTTAATGAGGGAATATTTCTTAAAACCTGCGGATTTCTCCACAGGAATTCAAAGCTTTCTGGCACTCTGATTGCCTTCCCCCTAGCCAAGTAGTCAGAGGAGCCTTATTCAAGCACCTAATCCATTGGCCAGGAGAGCCTCACTCAACCACCAAGGGAGGGGACACTGCCAGCAAGCCACTGATCAGTGTGCAGTCATCTCAACCACCAAGGGAGAGGACATGAACCGAACATTTGCTCAACCGCATCAACAGCTACGTCCTTTAAGCTGTATATTCTAAGGTGGAACAATCCTGCACACACACGCCCTTGTCCTCAGTAGAAAAGTTTTATAAATTTAAGCTTTCAATTTAATTATTAGGACCTTTTTCATTTTGTAGAAATTTAAAATGTTGTATCTGGGTATTTTGTTATAAGTTGGTTTTAGGTTTAAACCCAAGCTTGGTAAAACAAATAATGATAGCAATTATTAAATTATGCTGATTCAAGATCTCACCGTCTCTGAGAAAAATTCTAGTTCTTCCCGGATTCCAGTGCTGAATCTCCAAGAACCTCGACGCAGAAGTCCTGCTTCCCTGTGACATGGGAACTGGAATTATCTGTAATACATCATCGATATTGTATATGTATGTGATTGGTTTTGGAAGATAACATGCTTCGCCGATAGAAGCCGCTTACGTGAATACATGACGCGCATCTCAGTGGAGAAAATATGATCTTGACAGATTTGCACAGCATTTTAAGTTCGTGTTGGAGATTTCCCATGCTCTCAACATAAAGCAAAAGAACCACCAGACATTTACCATAAGTAAATCTGTGATCAATCTCATGGTCTGTTGAAGAAAGTTGTGGACATGCATTTACCTGGATTAATTAAGCCTGGCTTGGCAGAACCACACCTCCTGAGCCTGGTTTCGCCTTTGTGAAATGGATGAAGCCAGAATGAACTGATGGTGCCATGTCAAGCCTAGCTTTTCGTCTTATCCTTTATTTCTGAATCCTGCTTTAGTGAAGCAGCCCTTAGTTGAGAACCACTGATCTAGAAAATGATATGTAAATATTTTGAGAGAAAGGTGTTCATGTGGTGCAAGAGGACTTTGACATAGATTACAGCTTATCTGAAACCTTTATAAATGTTTGGAGTTAAATGGTGTTGTGTTGCATTTGTACTTTATGGTTTCATTTTCTCATGAATTTGCTTTATTCTCCTTGTGAACCATCTTTATTATTTTTGTTTGTCAGAACACAGAATCTTATAACAGTGCTCACACAGAACATTGTTCAGGGACAGCACCAGGCAACTCAAGGTGGGAGGCCGGAAGAGGGACCTCCCTCAAAAGACCAGGAGATGACAAGGTTTAGATAAGTCAGAAAACTAAATTTTGTAAAAGCAATTCCAAGTTGTCATTTGTTACTGAACTGTAAGTTAAACATGTTTTTCTTAAATCCTCTAGATCTTTCCCAGGTGTTTATCAGAGGAAGAGTTACCTTGGAAAAAGAAAAAGCCAGTGTCAAAAGACCTTCAGCCATTCACCACCCAATGAATGGAAACCTTTCAATTTCTATGTTTTGGTGCTCAACAAAAATGCAGAGGGAACTCCATCCTCATCCGAGGAGTTTGATCTTACCCAGGCAGGTCTCGGTAAAAGAGGCCTTACAATGTCTAGGGACATGACCCAAGAAGAGGTGGGATATAAGTAATATGAAAGTGTTCTATATCATAATTAATTTTAAATGTATATCCATTATAAGCTTTTAATATCATTGCAGTTCTCTGAACTTCTTCAAAATGAATACCCCAAAATGAGAGGTCTAACAGGAGGATGGCTCCTGTGCAAGGCTACAGGTACATAGAACATATTCACTTAATGTATTGCTACAGTTTTATCAAGAATTAACAGAAAAATATGTAATTTGTGCTTTTTACAGGTGGTCAGGGTAGAAGGAAATTGAACATGGTTCCTCCTGACTCAAATGGGTACACAGGGTCCCTGGTGCGGACCGTGAGTGGTACTGGGAAATACATCTTGTTTGTTGTCCCTCTTCAAGAAGAACTGGATATGGCTCAATTGCCCCCAGAGGCAGAGGAGTTTAAAAATATGCCAAAAGCACAATGTAACATCTGTAAATTAGTGTTTCCTTTGCAGATTTTAACTTTTCATGTGGACTGTGTCCAGTTGCTATTCTCATCAGCCGAAATTGAGGTGAAGAAAGACAACTAGTTTGAGTTACAATTGTCTCTTATGATGATGTGGCAGTACTATATAAACTTCTTGTTGATTTCTAATAATTAGACAGGTCAAAGCCATCCTCAAATCCCGACTCCATAACACATCAACTCAGAAGAACCACTTGATGAGGTAAATAAAGTGTTGATTACTGCACAATAATCACAGTGTCCTCTGAGTGTTGTTAATGTCTTGGATATGGGTCTATTTCAGGAGCTTCCATGTCCTATTTGTCTAATAAAATTTGCATCAGAGGTTCTTGAGGCTCATGCAAGCTTGTGTGGAAAACGGTATTTTATAGACTTGCCCATCACTTGAAAATGCTATATTTCCTGCACAAAAGAACAGCTAAACTGATTGTATGATTTGCTAGAGGAGAAGAGGATTTAGTGGATGACCAAAAAGCCAAAAAGCCCATCAGTAGGTAAGTATGTGCTTTGTATTTAGATATTCTAGGTCTAGTTGCACAATCACAGTTGTTCAGTCAATTTGGTTTGTATCACTTTCATATCACATCAGTTGGCTTAGTTTTAGAAAGTTAGAAAGAAAACATGGTTCCCATCCAAAAAACTTTGTCCGTTTTTCTGGTAAAAGCATTGGATAGAAAATACAATTGCTTTTGTGTCATCGTCATCATGTTAAACGTTGGTATCTTGATGACACAACTTTTTCTTATGCTTTTTCCGCAGTACTGAAGATGTAATGGAAATAATTTCACAGAGGGCTGACAGAGAAAACCAGTTCAGAATACAGATCTCTAGAGAAAACTTGCTGGAGAGAGGGATTCTGCAGTGGCAGCGGCAAAAAAAAACGTTCTCCGACTGCGGCTTTACGTGTGTCATTCTTTGGAGAAGCCGGAGTTGACACAGGAGCTCTGCGTAAAGAATTTCTGACAGGTAAAATCGAAGAATACATCCGTAACAGATCTCCAAAAATCTTTAGCATTTATGCAGTTTTAGCCATAACTTATTCATTAAGTAGAACCACTTCCAGTATATCAATGTAAAATATATCCTTTTTATACATAATTCATAACTCAACTTATTAAACTTATCAGAATTGTGTGACTTTGCTGCTATGTTTTAACCATTTAACTGTACAATAAATTACCAAATGAAAATTGCTTCCTTATTCTGTTGTACTCAAGTTCAAAAGACAGTTTGGCACATGAGTATAAACACATCAATCGAAATTTGCTTTCTTCGTAGGCCCATTCAGTCACATTGTTCACATAACATACCTCTGATTTCAGAAATGATGGCAGAACTTGAAGACCACTTCTTTGAGGGGCCCAAGAATCAGAAGTGCCCTCGATACTCTGTTACCGACTTTGACAGTGGTGTCCTCAGGTTTGCTTTTATCTGTATAATCACCTTTTTTCAGAAAATGTTCCCAAAACAACAGTTACTCTGTGTTTCTCCCTAGGACTGTTGGGGAAATTTTCACAGTTAGCTTGGCTCAAGGTGGCCCTGCACCTTCATTTTTAAGTCAGTGAGCCTACAGTTATACTTGCAATGGAAACATAGACCCTGCAAGTCTAATGGTGCGTTCACACCGAACGCGGATTCTGCGATGGGAGCGGCCGATTTACATGTTATCCATATGTAGAGGTGCCTTCAGGAGCAGAGCGGTGCGAGGCGGTGTGAAGGAGACGAAGGACACGGTGCAGTAGGCGCGCCGAGCAAAGCGGGAGCAGAGCGAGAATGATGGACAAGTTGAAAAATCTGAACTATTTCCTAAATTCACATCACGTCAACCAATCAGGGACTAGATGTGACTGTGACGTAGGGCGAAAGACAGCAGCGGAGAAGAAGCGGTTGTCAGTGAAGATGGAGAACCAGATCATAGTGGCGATGTGCGGCAAACCAGAGTTGTATTACTCAACTAATTACTTTTACCAAGACAAGTACAGAAAGGACCTGGCCTGGTTATGTTTAGGCACAAATATCTTATATTTAGGAGATGTGGACATTAAAAATCGGCAGTTTTTTTTACTGAGCTAAGATTTATTTACTCACCGAAGACAGATGGACAGGCTTTCAACAGCGGGGATATAGCGCCAGTAGTTGGTGTCCCAGAAGCCGATTTGTCTCCCAATGCGGGACCGCAGATCTTCGAACTGGATGGAAGTACCGCTGAAATCGACCTTCGTCCAGACGCAGCTCCTGGAGTAGGTGGTGATAATGTCTGAACTGTTCTCGTACCTGAAGAATCTGGTGAACCCAGGGACGTCGACGTCAGCGCCATTTTTCGGCACTCCACAGGTAAAACACCGTAATTAGGTCCGTGACATCCATGTTCGCCATGTTCAGTTGAAGCCAGCAAGCAGCAGATGGAAGCTCCCCCTATTTGAGTGCCATCACTCTCCATGGAGGGCATAGGTTGCTTCGAATGTTGGATCAGCTTAAGGAAGGCTTACGGCTGTATGGCCTTGCTGAGCTGCTGAATCAGTACCTCGAGATCTGCAGGCCCCTGTTTGTAGCAGGGCAAGATATTGAAGTAAGTCAATATGAGTAATTAATTGTACTTTGTTTATAATTGTACATTTCAGAAATTATAAAAGGATGAAATACTGTTACCTTTTATCACCGCAGGCAAATGCAGTTTATGTCTGTCATTTCCCCTGAACTAAGTAAAAAGGGAACGAACAAATATCAGGTTGAGGTGAAGTTGGTGAACTTCCTTCAAGACTTCTTGTATGAATTTGAAGGTAAATTGTTCCCTTGTTTTCTTCTTGAAGTTTGTTATTTTGCACAACTTCAGACACAACAATTCACATCAAAAATATGTTTTGAATTAGCTATATTAACAACTTTTAAATATAATTATATATATCTACAGCAAAGTTTCTTATCCATTGCGTTACATAGGTTCTATAGTTTGCACTGCCGCCTCACAGCAAGAAGGTTGGGATTCATTTCTCTGTGGAATTTTCACTTTCTACCTGTGTCTTGAGTGGGATTCCTCTGGGTACTTTGGTTTATTCTTAAAATTAAAACACAGGCATGTTCAGGTTCATTTTACAGATAATTTAAAATTAAAAAATACTTTATTGATCCAAAAGGCAAATTATATGTAACTAATTTAAGTAGTTATGGTAGTTGGTGATAGCTGCAGGCAGGAAAGATCTCCTGTACGGTTTGTATTACAACGAAATTGAAGTAGCCTCTGATTGAAGACACTCTGTTTATGTATGACAGTGTCATGAAGAGGATGGTCAAGGTTGTCCAAATTTCTTTTTGATGTTATGTAAAATCCTTAATTTGTTAACGAGCATTCATCCCTGCTCTCAAAGTTGAAGACCAATGTGATCCCTCCGTCACAATGTCTGTGTAATGCTGCTAAAAAATGTGCATAGGATTGTGTGGGTGTGTACGGGTGCTTCTCTGTACACGAGTGTCTCTGTGGCCAATGATGTTTTGGTGACCAATCCAGGGTGTACCCTTCCTTTATTTGATGGTAGCTGGGATGAGCTCCAGCTTACTAGCATCCCTGAAAGAGGATAAGGGCCAGAAGATGAAGGAATTTCTTCTCATTGTTATTTGTTTATTTCTTTAAAATCCAGAACATGCAGAAGATGGATGTCAACGTGCAGTCACACCTTCAACATTTCTGCAATGGCTGACAGGCCAGGGTCATGTACCCTTACTCCCATCTGAAAAAAAGGACTTTGTTGTGGCAGTCCAATTCAACCATGATTCCAGTGCCGAATTTGGAATTCACACCAGTTGCATCTGCATGTTCAAAGACCATAGTGCTCCCTGTCAAACATATAACGACGTATGACCTGTTCAGAGGACTGCTTCTCGAGGCTTTTCATCTGGGCCAGGAGTTCCATAAAGTCTGAGCTGTAACTTAAGTATTTGGCATGAAATAAATGCCAGTCTCAAATGAACTTTCCTGTTCTGCAGTAAAAAAAAAAATATTCGTCTTGTTTGTGTATACACAAGTGTCATGGACAAACTATGGCAAAACTGTCGATAAGGCGTGACAGTGGTTATGTTATTCAAAACAAAAGTTTGTTAAAACTGTTAGAAGCACAGTTGCATTAATTCCACAATAAATTGTTTTTAGCAGTCAACTTATGTTGTTGTACATCTTTTTAATTGGTGACATAACTTTACGACCAGCATGCAGTAAGTACAGACAATAAGAGGTAATTTGGCATTTTTAATTTGGAATACACAGCCACTACTCTTTTTATAGCCCTGCCATCTGTGGTGTCAGGCAGAAAAACAGAAAATGCACATTTGATCAAACTTTTACATGTTATGTACATAAATGTTGACATTCAAAAGTATTTTATTGCTCAAAGACCAAACAGACCTCTTGAAAAGAGCCCTTTGCTACAGAAACACCATGCAGTAAAATTAATGTCACAAAATATTGTTTAAGCTGTTTGGAATTTTAAATTTCCAACAATTATGACATGTGATCATGCACCGTGTAATATGTTTAAATAGTTGTCACGGCCATATGATTGTGAAGGTCCAGTGACATCAATGGTGGCCCGAGGCCTGTCGATGTTCTGCTCTGACAGAGGGCATTCCACTGATGGAACAGCTATTCCTGTCATGTCTGGCTCATGGACAGTGATGTCATCATCCACATCCTGTATCTCCTGTGAGCAAATCAGAAGTGAGGAGGAGTAAATACAAAAAAACTTGGAAGGGAAAGGACTTAAACATAAACCGATAAAGCTGTGACTACAATCAAATCAGAAATGTAATGCTCATTGTGACTTATGTGATCTCAGTATGTAGATTGTGAAAGTATAACATTTAACTGTACAAGGTAATTAACTCTGCAAAATGTTTATCTTGATATGAAGAATGTATCTGCTTAAAGGTAACATTGCCATTTTGTACCTCTGCTTGTTCGGAATCAGCAATTGGTTTCTGGAGAAGTCGTGCTGTCCAAAGCGGTTGTGGAGAGAGAGTTTGTTCTGACCTTAAAGGATTGTTATCCCAGCTTAACTTGAAGACATCCAAATCTGCTTGCAGACGTGGAAGAAAAACATGTTGAGCACAAAACATCTGGATGGTGTCACAAGGATCTAGAAGTCTTCACTCTTCTAGGCTGTGAAGGGTTTCATAATAAACACTTGAAACACACATTCAGATGTCACGCCACAAGCACTCCACTCTGTGGAAGAGGGATGCATAGGATGAATAACAAATTTGATCAGGAAATGGACAATGTGAAAGATTAAAATATCTGGTTGTGAACACTTTTCCCTGATAGGAAACTTCCCTATCCACAGCCCCTGACAGTAAACATGCATCTTGCGATGCCAACATTTTCGACTCCATGGTCTCCTCCGACTCTGAAATGTAAACAAACTATCAGTATAGAGGGACAGATGCCCTGACGTATACAACTTTGGCAGTAGATACAATGCATGTACATACAACTTTTTTTGTATTTCTGAGAAAAAAAAAATTCTTTGATGGCATATGAAAATTTACTAATGATTTTCTTGTGTTAATATTGGAGTAGTTCATGCGCATTTTGTAATCTAACTGTTTAAAGCACAAAGACTGCTGGTTCATGTTGAACTAACCAATTATTTTATTAAAATATCTACGTCAGTAAGTTACAGTGAACAATATCCAAACTACCACAACATAATGCACATTGGTGGTTGCAATGGTTCCAGACAAGTAAACATTTGTCTTGCACAATCAAAGGATTCAGCTGTTGTCCTATGGGAATTTTGCAAATATATTCTGAACAAAGTTAATGCTACATGCCATTTCTCAGCCACAAGTGCAATATTTTAGAGGAAGAAAGTTAACACTTGCATGCACCCAAATGTAAGGAGTTGCCAAAACAACCTTGTACAGTATTTGAATAGAAACGAGTTTTCAAATGAGCAGTGTGTGTATATGTTATGTAATCAAAGAGGTGAAATATGCAACTGCCTGGTAGAGAACCATTGTATGACCCTTATTGCAAAGCTCTGAAAAAATGCATTATCAAATGTCCTATATTGCTGAATGCCATGAAAAGGAATTTCTGCATAGCGATCTCACCTTAACGGAAAGCCATACTTTTGTGTAGACTCCAGGTGTCGTGAAGCGACATCTTTGGTTTTGTTGTGGTCCTGTGTTTTCTATTAGTTTGGAATTTCTCTAAGTTCTTTTAGTAGTTTATTTTCTATGGTTTTCTTATGACTATTATTATATTTGTTGTATTCTAGTTCCCTTGTCTTTCTTGTAGTTTCTAGTTTAGTTTACCTTTTAGTATATCTGTTTTTATTTATGTTTAAATAGTTGTTCACCTGCGCACTTTGTTTACTTGTTTATTTTCTCTGTTCCTCCTCTTCCAGGTTCCCTTTCTGTAGTTTAGGTTTTGTTTATTTTCGGTCAGAGTTTCTTTATGGGTTCTTTTTTAATTATTAGATTTTGGTGTTTCTTCTATTCCCTCTAGTTTCTCAGTTTACTTTAGTTAATGATTATTCTAGGTTCTTATGTCTCTTTTGGTTTGTTATCTTGATCCATAGTTTTGCTTAGTTCTGTTTCCTTGAGCCTACTATGTTCCTGCAGTATCAACTTTGTAAGTTTTTGGATTTCTTGTATCTGCAGTGATTTTGCCACGTTCTTGCTACGTTTGGAAAACCTTTTTGAACTTATCTTTGAATAAAAGAAGAAGACTCCTTTCAACATGCAGCTGCTGAGCTCTTGTCTGTGCTTTGGTCATTCTAAACCTCAGAACGCAACACCAGGAAGAAACCAAGAGCAGTGGACGCTTTGTTGTTGGCTGCAGCAACGGAGCTTTACCAGCGTGCCAGCACGCTTTCCCCTCCGCCGCTTTCGGCGCAGAATCCCGTATAGAGTCGCAGCTCCGCTTGCCAGGAGCTCAGTGAACCTCGGATCGATGAAAGATGGTGAAAATAAACCAAGAGAGGACTCTNGCTTTCCCCTCCGCCGCTTTCGGCGCAGAATCCCGTATAGAGCCGCTGCTCCGCTTGCCAGGAGCTCAGTGAACCTCGGATCGATGAAAGATGGTGAAAATAAACCAAGAGAGGACTCTCTGATGTTGAGAAGTTCCTCTCTACTGAATGAGATCACAGGATTGTGGCCCGACACCACAGAACTGTGGCTCGAAAAACATAAAAACACACAAAATACAAAAACAAAGAGAGAGCGAAGCTCCGAGGCTGCCGTCGTCGGCGCCATCTTGGATCATTTGTTGTAGACTTACAAACCCTAATGTCCCCTAACAGCAGACTTTCAGAGCAGTGATGGGTTTTCTAGCTATGGATGGTCTGGGTCTTCCAGAATCTTTCATTACAGAGTGGCTTCATCTACAACCTTTAAAAAGTTGCGACATAGAGTTCCTCATGTAAACGTACTGCATGCTCACAGCTTTGAATGGGTGCTCCATTTTTTTTGGTGCAGGTGCATGCTAAATACAAAGCTCTCCCAGAACTTTAGATATCGAGTTATCTGTTCTGTTGCATTCATAGAAACTAGCGTCTCACAACAGACCAAAAAACAGGTGATATTCTACGTTCTACAGAACCTTCGGTGTTTATAAGTAATAAGGTTGGTGTATTCCACTTCATTTGTTGAAAGGTGCTAACAAATAAACTGCAGCAAATTGCTGGAGGACCTTCCCTTTAAGAATCTATCAGGTTGTGATTCTGTCGATGACCCATGAACCCAGTTAGAGCAGCTCTTTATGTAAAGCTTACTCTGTGTCCTGCCTCCACACCTGATGCTCTTTTGACTTATTTATCCAGTCATTGAGTACCTTCCACTGTTTTAAGACGGAAAATGCCAGAGTTCTGGAAGCAAGTAGCCAAGAAAATATTCATATTATCTATGAAGAGTAGAGCTCTCTTCCTTATTATGACTGGTTCTGGATAGCCAGGGCCCTTCAGATGAGCAGTACCAGTGTCAAATCAAAGGTCAGGCTGCCAAGATAAAAAAGGCTGAAAATATGTGATGAATATTAATGAGTTGTGTGTTTTAAAGAGCAGCAGAATCTGAGCTGGGTAGATAAGCTTATTCTGGGTCCGGTCTGAAATTAAAAGCATTTCTGCAAATAAATTTCAGTTGATAATAATTCATCATTAATTAAGCTGGAAGCCACTTATTAAAAATTATGATAACCTGGTTCAAAGCATCTCTTCATGTATTTCGCAAGGTTATAGTTTTTATTGAGCACTGTCCCGGACTAAATACATATTCATGTATCATTTATATGAATGAATGGTTGGTAGAATAGGAATGTTAAGTTAAACTTTGCCTTCTTGCTGCTTTTATGTGAATCTTCTGACCAAAGCAAAGCAAACTGAACTAAATTATGAGGCAACCATTGAAGTGGGATTGTTTTTCCTAAAGATATATTGATTTTGCTGCTGCAGCTCAGTGACAGTTCACTAAAGTGTTTTGTGTTAGCTAACTAATTAACCACACATGTTACATGTTATTTATTTATGATGTCAGAAGAAAAGTCCATACTTCTGTGACTTTAAAATAAAGTACAAGACTTTTAAAGCTTCTGTTTACCTGATTCATCGACCATCTGTAAACCGGCCTCCTTCTTGTAGTTGGATGCTGAAAGGGTTGCCCTGTAGGTATTATGAATGCATTAATGTCTAACATTATATGCTGCACTGCTCTCTTTCTTCATTTTGAATGCAAACCAAACAATACTGTAAAGGTCAAAGCTAAAAAAAACTAAAGAGAAAACATGCTGAACCTGTGGGATGATAACTGGTTCACAATCTTTTGCCGAATGTTTTCTCTCTGTAGTTTAATCCAGATTATTGAAATCATTTATAGGAGAACCTCATAAAGGTTTAATAGATGCAACAAAGAGGACCTGTATTTGAGCTCCTCTGGTTGTGTAATGTACTGGATAATCATTACATCCACTCCAAAGCTAAGAGTTATCTTTATCCCACAGCTTGTCTTAACTTTCAGAAAGAAACACTCTACGTGTTTCTTTCTGAAAGTTAAGACAAGCTGTGGGATAAAGACTCTACATTAAAGAATAATGGATATACAGAGACTCCCATCACATTTATGTTGTAGTAAATATTGAACATGCTGAATATAGCCCAGCGCTGCCATATGGAAAACACCGTAAAAGAGTAGCAAATGTTTCCTCAACCCCTCCAACACCGCTGACCTTCCTAGTGTCTCTCACCCTGAGATGGGATGTTAATGCCCATGTCTGGATGGCTGCCGTGCTGTAGCCATCCTCTAATGGATTGATAAAAAAGCTCTGAGCAGAGAATCAATCATGATATAAACCTGGAGTGAAGCTTGTTAAAGTCTAAGGAAAGTTCCTCTCCTCTAATGCCTCTAATCTTTAGCAATTTTCTCCTGGACAGAAAGATTGCAGTTGGTACTCCCAAACTGCCATGCATTAGGAGACCAAGATCACTTCAGATGATGAACCAGCAGTGGTTCTAAGGGATGAAGGGAGATTCTATGAAAGGTAACCAAGGTCTCTATGTGTCTAAGGCTTGATAGTTCTGCATTCAGAACTCTCTGCCATTCACCAAGTTGCTGCAGTATGAAGGTAGTGGAGGTAGAGGCTTAGCTAATTAGTCAAGGCCTGGTGTTAGCACCTGTACTTGTGTTGGTCATTTATCCTGCATCAGGACATGATCCCTGCAGCATTGTCACTTTGAACTTCATGTTGTTGGTTTTAGGTTCCACGTTGAAACTGAGTGCAGCTCACTCTGGTATATTAAAGGCATACTTCAGATATTTTGAAATGAATTTCAGTAAGCAGTTCATTTATTTGTAGTAAACAGATGTCACATTGCTATGAGTTAGCAGAAAAGCCAATAAATCTTCTGAGTGGAGGTAGACTAACAGCTTGTCAGCCCATTTTAGCAGTATGAATAACACCAATACTATGGTACTGAGTAATAAATGTGTGCACATTCACAAGATAAAGCTGCTCTTTTCTCAGCCAAATATCTAACCTTCCCTGAGGCTGCTGGCTGTTTCAACCCACCTGATGAGCTGACTCATCCCTTTAACAGATGCAGATTCTGGGAGTAAGCAATGGCTGTAAACTGAACAAAGCTGAGGTAAAATGTCAGCTACTTTATGTATAAAATAGTCGCCTCCCCTCCGAAGCGAGTTTTGCTTGTCTGATTTGTGCACAATAAAGCTGTAACAAACACACACTCATCATTCAGGGGGTCTTTGCATTTATAGGAACCTGTAAATGATCAAATGTATTCTTCCTTTCTAATTTTACATTGAATGACAAAGTTCTGGTTGAACCCAGGGTGTACTCCAGGCACACATAAGACAATGCAATAGCCTATATTTACTGTTATACTGAATGCAGATTATCTGTTTAAATGTTTAGAGACTTTGAAGTGAAAGCCTTCATTTCATATCAAATACCTTGGAATTACAGAAACTGTGGCTTCTTTTAACCACTTAAGTGCTTCTTAACGTCTTCACAAGGTTGTCTTCAGTTCCTACATCCAAACAAAATGATCAGAGTGTATTATTTAGTTGGAAGTACATCTGCACATGTTTTACAATGTTTTCCTCTTGTTATTTTACATTTTCTCCGGCAATGGTTTAGTCCCTGTAGTCACCATTTGCATACCTCATTTCAGCATAGCAGTTCTCTTAAATACCCGTTCAACACTTTCCCAATGATAGAGGGAATGATGTTCAAATAGCTGTGATCATATATTGCCGCAGAAACCCTCCAGGCTTACATGTGGTTGTTTTAATTTTGGGTCTTTATGCAGCACACACCGCTGCCTATATACAGTACTTTGGTGTGATTGAGAAAAACTAAAAACACATTTTATGGAACATTTTCACAGGATTTCTATTTTGATGTCCTTGTGGTCTTAAAGTGGAGACAGTTAACACAAGGACACAGCTGCAACAGCCAGTTTTAATCAACAAACAGCAATGCAACTCCTGCTAAGGAAGTAAAGTAGCTTACGCTCTACTTCAACTGGTTTAAAGGCTTTAAACATTGCTGTGAAATCAGAAACTCCATCACTGGTATAAAGTAAGCTGCTGCAACAGTCAGACTCCCACTAGCAGGTTTGCCAGAGATAAATAGTCTTGTCTGTGCCACCAGGAAAAATTCAGTGTCATATTCCAACTGTAAGCTACACACAAAGCTGTGTGGCACCGCAGGTTCAGTACAATATTTACTTTTCAGCCGCTATTTTCTTTTAAAGAAGGCAGAGGAAACAGATGCAGAACTTCAAACAGCACCCATCAATTAGCTTTAATTCAGCGTAGCTTATCATCAAGTATTTAATTCAAATTTCCCACTAAAATCTGACTTCATTAATCATTTTTTTAAACTTTCTGTTTCACATTAATATAAGACCACAAGCAGCACCGCTCTAAATATGATGACAGCTGCAGAATGTGGTGGTGATGCGTGACTCTATCAGTCAGGCCCTCTGTACTCTCAAAACACATCCGTCCCCACAAACCACACACACACACACACACACACACACACAGGTATCAGACTTGCTAAGGCTGTGGAAACACTATCCAACTTTTAGAAGTCTTGAAGTTCCCACTAACAGACTGGTTTCAGCAGAATTTCGCCTTTTAAACAATGAAAATCACTCAACAGCTGCGGAGGGATCACGAACTACAGGATTTGTCAAACCAGCTAAAACCAACTGAAAGCATCAAACGTGCGAGTCAACAGTGCAAGTAATAACCTTACCAGTAGGTGGCGCTAATAGAAGACGTTGACCAAATTCAGACAGACCATATTTCTATTACACTCCTTCAAGAAAAGAAAGTGATAAAGTTTAAAATATTTTGAGTTTCTACCATTAGTTGATTTGATCTTAATAATGCTGACTGGGTTTTTTTGTGTAATTTATTTGAGTTTGGACAATTTATTTGTTCCTGTGAGGTCCTTAGTGGGATGTAGAAGTACTTCCAATGTTGGCTTTATTATCATTAATATGTTGATTGAAAACAATATAATGTTTAGACTGAATTGTAAATAAAGCAAATAAAAACTGATCATTTGTGATAAATTGATTCTAACAGGAAAATATTTTATCCAGAACAGTCAATTCTTTAAATTGAGCGCCAACTAAAGTGGTTTATTTTGTAAATACATTTACAAAATTTAAAAGGTCTGGTTGGTCTGACAAACTGTATTGGAAAAGCGAATTCTAAACAGCAGAATGTGGCAGACCCAATCAGACTGTGACCCTAGCCTTACTGGGTCTATCGGACTGTGAGCTGGGAAAATACTTTTCCAAATACACAACCAACCCAATGACACTGTTGTAGGATGAAAAAAAATGGCAGAGGTGTTTTCCAAAGCCGCAGACCCAAAGAAGACAGTTTTTATTTATGTTTTTATTCACAGAGCACGAGATCCAGTGGGAGAAAGTTGGTTCCTGAAAATATTCTCCTAATCTCAGCTATCGTCTGGATCTACCCAGATCTGATGTCAGTAATGAGTATAAGTTTCTGAGTCTGAATCAATGAAACTGTTTCTGCTTTGCTGTTCAACTCTGTGGGAATGATTTTGTCTGAATAAAAATAAAAGGCTGAAGTTATTATGTGTCTCTGCTTTTTCATTGGAGTTATAAAGAACCCAGCAACACTTTTATTCTGTCAGTTCACAGCACAATTACACCATAATAGACCACCTAGAGTCTGTCTTATTGAAACAAACTAATCAGTTATCACTGCACAGCAGATCAAGTCAAACAAACAGTATGTATAACAAACCGAGGCCTTCATGCCAAACAAGTGAATGTGCGTGGGAAAAACCAAGTTCAACGAGACACGTTACGCCTCCACAGACATACGGCTTTACTCACCATAACTGAGTTAAAACTGAACCCATCTGTCAAAGGTCCACTCAGGTCCTTCCAAGATTGTCTTTGTGATTGTTGCTTTAAGATAGCTTCCAATGTTTAAGTGGTTCCACTTCTACACTGTGTTCCCAGCCTACTGGTTTCTTCTGGCAGCAGAACCTCCTGCATTAAACAGAACCTGCCAGCTGACCACGTTCCTTCCATTTACTTTCCTAAAAACGGCACACATTTTCAGAACAGAAAAACGTTTAAATTACAAAACTTTAACAACTCTAATCTCTTTATGAATTGACCATCCTGAAAAGGAACATTTCTAAATATAACATTTTTCCTGTGCTACTGGCTGGAGCAAGAGGAAAAGCACACAGATCCTCTGCTGTGTTGCTAGAAATATGCAGGGCAGCTGCATTACTATAAATGATCCAGTTGCTGATTTTTTCCTTCTGTTCTGTTCGGCCCTTGATTTTCTGGATTGTTACAGTTTGTTAACTTAACATAACTCGCAACAAATTAGCCAATCAATATTAACAATTTAAAAGAAAAATATGTCTGTTAATCAATTTCTTTTAAGTCTTCTCGGAGACTCACCGGGTTCTGTTGTTTTTTGAGAATATATGTTAGAGGAGTTCAGAGTTTATCATAAACAGCAACAATATTTTAGCCTGAATGTAATATTAGCAACATAAAAATAGATTGTTGTAAGAGTTGGCAATCTGTATGTTATAGCTTTGCTAATCTTAAAACGTAGCGTCACATAACTGTCCGTAAAAAAATTAAATCGAACATTTATGCACGTAAAAATAAATTATTTTCCAATGATTTAAATACATTTATTTTGCCAATATTTTAAGGATATTAAACGTGCTTGATTGTTTAAATTTTTTTTGGTGACAAAAAAAATTATTTTTAACTGCTTGAACAAAACCCTCCCCTGGCATATGTTCACATTTAAACAACGTAATCAAACTGATCCAGCTCTGATTGCCCTGCAATGACATAACATTACTGTCAATAATTCAATGTGTTTTTAGTGACAAGGTTAAAGCATACACTGTCTTTGTCACCTCATGGAAAAGCTGCCTAAAAATGGGGATTTTTCACTTGCTAAGAGGTGATTTTAGCATCTAGTTTGCCAATGAAGGATTTAATCTGCCTTATAATGTCTTTACTTCTTTCCTATTAATTATATTATCAACATCAAAGCACAGTGGGTCTTTTTCATGATGTGCGACTACAGGCTGTGTGCACCTGATCAATGATGTGCGCATTTTGCCATGATCAGATTTGTGCACATTCAGCTGATGATCACTGATGTTACGCTGGAATGATGTTGAATTAAGTGGTGCAAGGAGTTTCACCATAGGAGAAATATCATGGCTTCTGTTTGTGATTGGCTCCAAATTGGTTTAGTTTAGAGTTTAGGTAATCTTACATAGAATCCTCTATTCTCATCTATTTTTAATATTTTTATTTCTGACAACCCAAATCTGTTGGCACATGTACAGAAGATTCTCTCTCCTGTCATACTATCTTATGTCTCCTTCTGGCCAAAGTGACAGCAGACATTTTTGAGTCCCAGTTAGCACCTGCATTTCAAATGTGCTAAATCCACACGCCACAATTGCGCCTGCAAACCGTGTCAGGCTTTGAAAATCACATTGCGGGTGGTAAGGGATGACATCTGCATATCCTCCTCCCATAAATGTGTGCGTTTGGATCATTATCATATGTTTTGCATTTTCATTGAAGGCAGACACGCTACAAAGTTTGCGCCCGCAGATCTGCTGATTTTGCACATGCAATCCGATTAGCACCTCGTTTGTAGATCAGCTTCGCTGACGCAAAGAGGTTTGCATGCGGTTTTGTACACGTAAACCTTTTGCAGATCAAAAGGTTTACAGATTTCTATTATTTAATAATTCCGATTCCGATTTTTTCTGTTCCCTTTTTGATTAATTTCTGGGTGATATTACACTCACCGGCCACTTTATTAGGTACACCTGTCCAACTGCTCGTTAATTTCTAATCAGCCAATCACAGGGCAGCAACTCCATGCATTTAGGCATGTAGACGTGGTCAAGACGATCTGCTGCAGTTCAAACCGAGCATCAGAATGGGGAAGAAAGGTGATTTAAGTGACTTTGAACGTGGCATGGTTGTTGGTGCCAGACGGGCTGGT
>JAHUTJ010025555.1:0-24245 GCA_036250325.1 Characodon lateralis | reverse complement strand
ACATTGTAAATTGTAAATTTGTATATCCTGTAATGCAAAAACAGAACAAAAGAGCAAGTGTACCGAAGTCAAATTCCTTGTTTGTATGCACGAACTTGGCAATAAAGCTGATTCTGATTCTGATAAGCACCACTATTGAACAGTCACAGACTGCACCACTATTGAACAGTCACAGAACAAACCAAATGAGCTATGCTGTAAACAAAGCAGAATATTGGATACTGTTAGCATAAGCAGTTAGCCATTTTAGCTTTGACAGAACAAATTTAGCAGGTTAGTGAGGGAAGGAATGAAGAAAAAACACATAAAATGGGCTAGCTCAGGTTACTATCAGTGCTCAAGCTACTCTTAAAAAAAGGGATGAACCCCCAGTAGCCTCAGCTCCAGATAGGCCAGTTTTGTTTAAGCATCAATCAAAGCAAAACACCATGAAATAAACAGTATTTAAATTGTTTTATTTTAACTTTTTTTTGCCTACAACCTTACGTAAACCGTTCTGAAGGACAGAAGGACAGGAGAACAAAAAAAGAGATGAGCTACATGGCGGGCAATGAATGAAAAAGACTACTCTTGGTAGCAGCTTCAATGTTGCCAAGTCCTCAAGCAATTGGCTGTCCTGATAGTCACTAGAAGTCATTAGATGACGTTGTTGCCTGATTTGCAATATTTGGTAATGTAATTGTAATCCAGGCTGTAGGAGAGTGGAATGTCAACGTTAGCAAGACAAAAAGTGAGTAAAGAACACTCCAAATATGTTTAGAACCACAAAATATTATATAATGTTGTATTTTGTATTCCATTTTGTATCCCAGGGTGGGATCAGCAGGAAATTTGGGCATGCATGATTCATTTACAATGTAGACACGGAGTGGAGTGGGTCTCCTCTCTGCCTTAACTGGAAACGGGGTTTGCTGCTACTGTAAGACCACCTGTCAGTGCATGCTAAGCGGTAGGGGCTCACAGCAGCTGCTCACTGAGGACAGTAACTGCAGAACGATGGTGCTTTCACATGTAGTTGCTAAAGTCTCCAATAACAGAAAGTCGCTAGATTTATTACTAGTAGCTCTTTTGAAAAAAGTCGCTAGATCGGTCTAAAACCTCCCAAAATATAGGGACAAAGTCACTAAGTTAGCAACAGTGAGCAGCTTGGGGTCGCTTCTGCATCCTGGACCAACACACAGGAAGGCGTGTGGTGCTAGCGGTTCCTATGTTGCCTACCATCAAGAAGAAGGAGGACGCTTCACTGGAAGTGATTAGAGAGATTGTCTCTTCTCAGGGAATCTCTGGCTCAGATTCTTTTTCTGCAGAGACTCAAAAGGAAATTTTACTCATGTTTTTTATGTATCTGGTTTCTATTAAACTTGTTGTATTGTGTTTAAGCTTTTTATTGTTTTCATTTTACAATATTTTTAATTTATTGTTGTTTTATTATTTAGTTAGGGTTTGTAAAGCACATTGGCCAACTCAGTTGTATTTCTAAAGTGCTATAGGAATAAAGCTGAGTTGAGTTACTCTACCCACTCTACCTGCCTCTAGTTCTTTCACTGCATGAAGACCAAATATGTTTTAACCAGAAATGCACAAGACACAAACACACACCTACAGTTTATGTTAAGGTTAGACTTCTTGATTGTACAATGATTGTACACATTGTTTTAATGTTGTTTTCTAGCTGCTGATTCATTTGGAGGTCTAGTTAATATACAGTAAACAGCACTGTTCTAAGATATCTAGATTAACTACTGTAAGTATTGGCTATGTTGAAAAAATTGGATTTGGAAAAATATTTATTTTGCTTGTACTTGTTATGTGCTGCATGGTGGTGCAGTTGGAGGCACCATTGGCTTGCTGCAAGAAGGTCCTGGGTTCTATTCCCAGTCTGTGGTCTTTCTGCATGGAGTTTGTAGTCTTTCTGCAGCGTTCTCTCTGGGTACATCGGCTTCCTCCCACAGTCCAAAAACATGACTGTTGGGTTAAATGGTCTCTCTAAATTGCCCTTAGGTGTGAGTGTGTGCGTACATGATTGCTTGTCCTGTGGGTCTCTGTGTGTGGCAACCTGTACATGTTCTAATTCACCTCTCGACCAATGACTCCTCCGCAACCCTACACGTATAAGCAGGTACAGAAAATGGATTGATGGGTGACATTTTTCAAATAGTCTAAAATGTTTGTATGACCAAAAAAAAAGTAAAAACAAACAAATCTGTAATAATTTTTCACACTATAGTATTTTGTACACTTTCATGATATGTGCAGTTGACTTGACTCAAACAGACTCCAGTCATTAACTGCTTTTGCAGTGATGGTTCATTTGTTGTTGACAGCATTTTTTTACTTAGTCCTTTAATCAGTCCTTAACAACCCAGCAAAAGCTTAATTAATGTTGGAAGTATTTCTATCTAATCTTACTTGTATCCTCAAGAGACTGATGAGTAAAGCAGAAAGCTGCGAAACCTACAAATCCCAAACACTTGCCCCTCTGTCTGGGATTTTTTTTTCACGTGACAAATTCTAATTAAATTAAAGAAAAGAAACCATAACAACATCTGTTGTTTTCCTTCCGATTGTGGTATATATTTATGGAAACCTGTGTGTGTTTGTGTTAAAGCAGTACAAACTCAATTAAACTCACAAGCCAAATTGATCTTGGCAGGGTGGAGCCTTGTGAGCTTCTTTATGAAACTCAGTGCCTCTGTGTTAGAGAGCCCTTTTTTCCTCTTCCCACTCTCCTGGCACTATGAGCCAATAAGCTTCCACTTTAGTCTTCCAGGCTCATTAATATGCCATTGACTCTTGACACTTGGCAATTAATTAACCTGGCTGGGTTTCTCTAGACAGCATTAAAAGGACATTTTGAGCTTTTTACAAGGGACTTTAAAGAGTAGGGGTCAAATGGAGAAGGTAGAGGTGGACTGGAGCTGTTCTGGCTCGGTCCGTAGCCTGGTGGCACCAGCCCCAACCGGGATCCCCCAAAAGTCCTCTCCATCTCCTCCAACAACAGGGGAGAAGGCTGGGTTTCTATGTCCTCCCCATACAAAGCTCTGGCATTTTCCTCCTTATGCTGGATCCACTGAGCTAAACTGGTGGTTCAGTCTGCTTGACTGTTCCTTCTGTCATGATTCACTGTGGTTTGGTTTAACCAAAGTGCAGACTGACGCTTGGGATTCGCATGGTGAGTCAAAAGTCTCTTTCTTTTAATAATAGTTGTGAACAGGAACTTACAAGAGCCAGTCAGAGTACTGAAGACAGACAGACAGACAGACAGACACACAGACAGACAGAGAGCCAGGACACCGAACAGGGTAACATCAGGACTGGAACTAGACAAAAAATAGATAGTACTGGGATGATAACAGGGTGCTAAACAGGAAGAACGGGAAGAACCAGTAGTGAATAATGCAAACCAAAGAGCCTATGAACTGAGGGAAGTGGAGTGTGAATCAATGAACAGGGAGACAGGCTAATCAGAGGAAACGTGGTACAGGTGTGGAACAGGCTGCAGGGAGACTGAGGGAAATAAGCCTAATAAAAACTAATGAGCAGAGGGAAAGCTGGGACATGAGGAACTGAACCAAAAGCAAAGAAACTAGACTAAATAACAAAACCAAGGGAAAAAACAGATCTATAGGAAAATATAAACAAGCACATGACACATACGAATCTAGGGAGTAACCAACTACACAGAAGAGAACAACTAAACCAGGATAAACAGAAAAAAAAAACACCTCACAGACCAAAAGGGAAAACAAACTCAAAAAGACTAACATTAGCTGGACATGGCACTTTTGTAGTTTTTAATTATAACAACCCACACCAGAGATGCCCCATACCTCTGCAGTTTTCCCAGTTTTGTTCTATAGTATTTTGAGGAGTAACCACTAGTGAAGAAACTACCAGTGGTTGAAGTCCATCAAAATTCACCACACTATGGTGTCCCCAGTGCATTTTTGCTTTAAATCCCACAGCCAGTTGGTTGTTCAAACTTTATGTCATTGCTACATCATCATCATGACAATGATCCTCTCACTGCCTTATGTTGTAGTGTAACAATGGCAGGTTGACCTATGCCCCTCTTAGCTGCATTGGTCCTTTCCGAAATCACAGAGGTGGTTCATAAGCATCTACCGTCTTGAAGTAGTTGGTTATAATGATTACAACTGATTGCTGCTCAAATGCCCCCCTTGCTTCATATCTGTTCATTAACTCGGCTCTTTCTATAATTGTTTTTTTTTTTTACTTGCCTTTCAGGGCTTCCATAGAGCTTTATTCAGAATAAAAAATAATTAAAAATGTCATTATGATTTCTGAGCAATTTGACACTGAAGGCCAAAAGTATGCATGCAAGGGTAACACAGGCCAAATATTTGGTAGCAACCTAAGGCTTCCCCAAACCCAGCATGAGTTTCATGGATTTTTCAATATATTTGCTGTTTTCGTTAATTTACACCACTTTCCTCAGTCTGCCTTTAAGTACACATTGATGTTACCAGACCATTGCTGAATGAATGTTAAAAAATGGAAAGAAGTGCTTAATCCTACGGTGAAGATTTCCAAACATCTAAATTTCAGTAGTAATTAATTTAAAGTAAAAAACAAAGCACACTTTGCAAGCCATATGTATCCGCCATGCCAGTTTTAATCCCAGAGGAGGTTTCTTAAAATTCAGCAAGGTCTAAGGAAGAAAAAAAAAATAAAAAATACCTGATAGTTATAACAAAAATGCATTCTGATAAGTCATTCTTTATATATTGATGATGCTTATTTGGTTGCAAAGTGACAATGAAACAATTTTTTTATTTTTTTTTTACAAATTTTATCAAGCTTCCAGGTGTATTTTTGAGTAATCCTGGAAGTAGATTTGAACCTGGCATCTTAGCACTGCAAAGCAACGCCACGGCTTCCAGTAGGTAGAAATATATATAATTTATATTCAGAGCTGAAAAAGTAGAAAACTTTTCCTAGCCATCATTTTGTATGATAGCTACTGTTTATAGACTATGCACCCCCAAGAAAGAACATAGGAGCTCAGCATTTTTAAATTTCATAAATAACAATTTTTTGCCATGAATTATGAGTAAAAAAACTGATTGTCTAGTGGGTTTTATAGTTCTAGGAGCTGGATTGTTCCATGCTAGCTGAATTCGGCCTGTGAAAGATTCTTTAGTAAAATGCAGTGTTCTCTATATTATGTTCTGCAGACTGCAAGAACCTAATAATCCAAGAATCTAAATCTATGTTTTACATTTGGAGAGTCATAGTGTCAGTTAGATTTACTAAACTTTACCCTGTCATCTTTGGCTGCTAAAGACTGTTGGAGTCATCCATTTTGGTCTCACATTTTGACATGCGCAGCTCAACAGACATCACAACTCTGACGTCATCCTGGATTGTAAAACCCGTAGGTGATAAAGTTTCGTGGCCATTTCCCGCTTGTCTCACGGGACGACGCAACGGAGGCGCATTTCTGGAGAAACAAAAGCTTACAGGCGAACTTTTGCTCCACAATGCCATTCCCGGAAGAGCTTGATAGCTGGAAATCTGTCTGATTCAAGAAGGTCAGAAGATTCATAGGCCAGTCGAAGACCACGCCGACACCCAGCGCAGGTTAAAACCCACAGAGGCTTTATTTCCAAGGAGATGAGTTTCCTCCTTGTTGATTCAGTCAACTAACGGTTCTTTGAGGTGATCACGGACACGTGATCCCCCCCCGCACCCCCTTTTTCTTCAGACCTAACTGTTGAGAATTAAAATTATTTAGTTTCATACTGTGTTCAGTTTGCATGTGTATGCATAAAACTGAAATATATCATGTATTGTGGACTGCAGGGAGAGAGAAAGGTCACAGCAGGGTTCAGGCTGGAAGAAGGTCAGGATGTTCGCCAACAGCTGTAAACAGTAAAGGCCGGCTGTATGGGCAGTAAAGCAATAAATGCTGGCTGTTGGGCATGGTATAGATAATACAGTACTCACATGGGGGTTAGCTAATTTACAGCGGCGACACACACTTTGTGAATAATTCTTGGAGGGGAGGTTTCAGCGGACAGTTTCGACGTTCGTTGAGGGTATAAAAATCTTTAAAACTGATGGTCAGACAGACCACTCTGTGAATACAGCCTAGCTTTGCTGATCTGAGTCTCTCCCTAAAGCCTTTTTTCTTTGTATCATTATTTTTGTAATTAATTATGCATTGGAAAACATTGGACTTATTTACCAAATTAAACTTGTGTTAATCTTAATTTCCTGCTCTTCATCTGTTCTTTCTCACCACATCCGGACTGGGTGAGGTTGAGGTTGTGTTATTAGAGGTGAAATTATTTTACCTCAACATGACCCATCGTCACCCAGAGAAGAGAAGAAATCAACATCAAAGTAATTTCATTCTTTTCATATTAAACCAGATAGGTGCATTTACAGGTCTGGGCAGGATGAGGCATAGTTAAGGGGATTTAGAATCACCAGTAGTTAATCTAAGTTATTAAATGTTAAATGCAATACTGATTGAAGTGTTTTATGCTGAGTGGTGTTTTGATTTGCTGCACAAGCGCTGCTGAATCGTGCGTGTTGATGTTTTGTCCGGCTGATCCCAAATATCTTTCCATTTAACCCAAATTGCACATTTTGTCCATAAAACAGCTGGTTTGATCTTCATAGACTCTCAATGTACATATATTTTTCTTCTATTATTATTATTAGGTAGTCACTTTTATCCCCTTTGTGTAGAATGGTGCTTGTTAGTTAGGTGGAGGTTTTTGGACCAGAATAATGGTATATCAGAATTATTTGGCTTCAATAAATCTTCATATATATAATTAAGAGAAGCGTTTGTGTTTATTTCGTGCAAGAGTGATTTATCTGTCAAAACAAGGTCGAGTTCCCCCACCTTCGGTGAAGCGGTTGAATAAACAGTGACATTTTGTGGTTTTGGTTGATAATTTATCAATTATTAATGATGAATAGCTACTTGTAATTATTAAAGAACTTTGAGCCCATAATCACGACACCAGAGGACATCTCTGATTTCTATTTGTATGATTTTTGGTTAAGAAATTATTTTTTTTCAAATTATGATTTTAAATTATAATTCTTGATAAATATTAATTAATCAATAATCATAATTCTTACAAGACCTTTTAAGTGATATATATCCATCTTGAGTCTTCAAAACTTCCATTCCAGCATTATTTTGCCTCCTCTTCCACCATATCCTTATATAAACCAGTTAAAGATGCCATATTTACTATTATATTTACTAGTTAAATCATGTTGCCTGCGTGTCACACCTGAAACCACCAAGTACTCCCTCTGTTTAAAAGCTTAGAGATTCTACTGGCTTTGATAAAAACAATCACATTTGATGCTCTGTGAATCAGAAGGATTTTTGGTCAACCAAGTCTGGTCAGTGAGTTTCCAACACCTCAAATTAGTTAGTGTTCCCTTTGGAAAATGTCAGTTACATTATCTCTGCATGATAACACAGGTAGAAGCAGGGACTTTGTCTTGCTTTAGTTTCTCATGTAACCTGTAGGTGATGTGGAACCCCTGCTGTCTAAAGCCTTTTTATAACCTTTACGTCTTTGTGTGATTGGACATGATGCAACATGTTGATTATAACCTCCGCTTCCAGTGAAGTGAGCAAAGAGTCCTGCTGCTGTCCCAGTCTAACTGTCCATCCAGCAGAACTGGGATGAAAATGAGCATCAGATTTCATATACCAGCTCTATTTCATTTAGATGTCACCCTCACTGAGAAATAGAACATTCATTTCACCTCTGCGGGGGAGCCCTCCTATAATTTTCTCTTACTATTATTCTCAACTCTATAACTAAAAATATGTGCCAATTTCTCTCTCCTTAAAATGGATTATAGTTTTTCCACCTCGATTTATGAACATGCAGAAATTGGTTCACGTAATAGGTTTGAGTTCCTAATTTGCCCCTTACCAGATGTAATCAACACCGTTAGTTGACGACACCATCACATACAGTATAAAATCTATGGTTAAAAGTATTAGGTCACTTGCCTTATACACCTTTAATACCATTGGCCAGCGGAGCGGTGGCTCTCTATGGGCTATAGAGATTGCAGAGAGGGAAGACAGCCGAAGTGCTCGTGAAGCTCTGACAGCAGGGACTATGCACACTCCTCCCTTCTATCCACCTGGCAAATGTGCATTACCTGGCCAACAAGATGAACTAACTTCTTCTCCTCACCTCTAAAAACTCAGACCTCTGCGGATCTGGAGGTCTCTGCTTCACCAAAACCTGGCTGAGTGAGAACACACTTCTGATACCAGGGTTTCAGCTGTTCAGAGCGGACCGCAGCGCAGATTTAGCGAGGAGAAAAAGTGAGGAGGTGGAATCTGTTTTCAGACTTTCTGACCACTCTCTGGTCCACCTCATCCCAACCTACAGGCAGAAATTAAAAGTTTCCAAACCTGTTGCTCAGGCTGTTAAAAAGTGGACTGATGAGTCAAAGCAGATGTTACAGGCCTTTGACTGCACAGATCGGACTGCTTTTAACATCATACATCAGTTTCTGTGATGACGTGTGTGCAGACCAAGACCTTCCGCACATACAATAACAATAAACCCTGGTTCACTTCTCATCTGAGACAGCTTTGCAGGGATAAGGAAGAGGCTCACAGCAGTGGGCACCAGGCCCTGTATAAGCAGGCCAGGAACAAACTGACCCAGGAGATCAAAGCAGCGAAGAGAAGCTACAGCGAGAAGCTAAAGAAAAGCTTCTCACATGAACATGCGTCTGCTGTTTAGAGTGGTTTGAAAAACTGATCTCCTACATGAGCCATTCCCCCAACCCTGGACAGAATCGTCGCATGGCAAATCAGTTTAATGGTTTCTACTGCAGGTATGAAAAGCAGCAGTTCACACCTCAACCCAACTCCTCCACATCCCATTCAGACACAAATTCTTGCCATACACCAACCACCCCCCTATCTTCAGACCCCTGCCTACACTTAGAATCTTAGAGGAAGATGTAAATAGGATCTTTCAGCACCTGAAAATAAAACTTCATGTCTCCCATCATGCCTGAGAGCCAGCGCTGACCAACTATCACCCATTTTCACAGAAATCTTCAACAAGTCACTGGAGTCGTTGTGTGAGGTTACCTCATGCATCAAATGCTCCACCATCATCCCAGTACCCAAGAAACCCACCATCACAGGATTAAATGACTACAGGCCTGTTGCCCTGACATCTGTGTCATGAAATCCTTTGAGTGACTGGTGTTAAAGCACCTGAAGGACATCACAGGCCCCTTGCTGGACCCCCTGCAGTTTGCCTACGGGGCAAACAGGTCGGTAAATGATGCAGTCAACTTGGGACTACACTTCATCCTGCAACACCTCGACATCCCAGGGATGTACGCCAGGATCTTGTTAGTGGACTTCAGCTCAGCCTTCAACACTGCCAACCCAGACATCCTTCACCAAAAGCTCATCCAGCTCAAAGTCCCATCCTCCACCTGTCAGTGGATCACCAGCTTCCTGAAGGACCGGCAGCAGCAGGTGAGGCTGGGGGGCATCTTCTCCCGTACAAGAACCATCAGCACCGGCGCCTCCCAGGGATGTGTTCTCTCCCCACTCTTATTCTCCCTCTACACAAATGATTGCACCTCAGCAGACCCATCTGTGAAACTCCTGAAGTTTGCAGATGACACCACTGGACTAATCCAGGACTGTGATGAGTCTGCATACAGACAGGAGGTGAATCAGCTGGTACACTGGTGTCTTCAGAACCACCTGGAACTTGATCCAATCAAGACTGTGGAGATGATGGTGGACTTTTGGAGAACACCACATACCCCACATGCCCCCCTTACCATCCTCAACAACACTGTGTCTGCTGTGGACCACTTCCGGTTCCTAGGAACCACCATTTCTCGAAAACCCGAGATGGTCCTCACACATAGACAATGTTCAGAAGAAGGGCCAGCGGAGACTGTACTTCCTGAGGCAACTCAAGAAGTACAACCTTCCACAGGAGCTGCTGGTCATCTACACTGCCATAATTCAGTCTGTCCTGTCTTCATCCATCTCAGTGTGGTTTGGCACATCAACAAAACAGGACAGGTCCAGACTGCAACAAACAATTAGGTCTGCAGAGAGAAACAGCAGGGCTGACCTTCCCTTTATCCAGGACTTATACAGGTCTAGGGTCAGGAAAAGAGCTGCTAAAATTGCTGCAGACACCATACATCCTGCACACAAACTGTTTAGGCTTTTACCTTTAGGTGGCGCTACAGAGCGCTGTCTGCTAAAACCAGCCACTACAGAGACAGTTTCTTCCCTTAGGCTGTTTCTCTGATGAACATTTGACAGTCAGAGTTTCAGAACAACACCATGCATACTTGGACTGATCTCACATTATATTCTATTGTAAAGTCAGTTGTGTATATAGGTACATTTAAAAAGATATTCTTTTTTACTGAGAGCAAAGTGTAACGGAGTCAGATTTCTTGTTTGTCTGTACAAACATGGCAATAAAGCTGATTCTGACTCTGATCCCATTCTTACTGAAAAGGCTTTATATGATGTTGGTCAATGTAACACAGCTATAAGTTCAACTCTCCTGGGAAGGCTGTCTGCAATAGAAGCATGTTTCTTGGAATTTTTGATCATTCTTCCAGAACCATATGTCGGGATCTGGGTTGTGTGTGTGTTTGTATTGTGCTTGCAACATTGCCTTAGGGTTTCAGATGGTGCTGGAGTTCTCAGGTGTGCTGGGGGACAGGTGCGACTTATTCTGCTGATTTCTTGGAGGAGTAATTTAGCAGGAGGCTGCCAGCACTTCGACGCCAGAGTGTTTGCATACTGTGGTAACAAGCTCAGCCAATGCTAAGTCTATGCTTTGTGTTTTGTTCTGGAATAACTTTGTTTATGTCCCTTCGCAGATTCTTTCTATTTTCTCCGGAGTGTTTTCTGTATGTGGGTCAGAGCTATTACGAAAACAATGACACCATATTTGTGAGGTCAGACACTGATGTTGGACAAAAAAGCTTTCTTGACAGTCAGTCTCCATTGTAATTTATCCCAAAGGTGCTCAGGGATCTGTGCAGAGGGCAATCAAGTTGTCAACTCATCCATGTCTTTATGAACCTTACTTTTACACTGTGCATATTCATGCTAGACAACTAGGGGCCATCCCCAAACGGTTCACACAGTGTTGGGAACATGAAATTGTCCATAATGTCTCGTTATGCTGAAGCATTAAGAGTTCCTTTCACTGGAACTAAGGAACTGGCCCTAACTCCTAAAAACAGCCCCACGCCATAATAGCCCCCTCCACCGAGCTTTACACTTGACACAATGTAGTCAGGCAAGTGCTGTTCTCTGCTCAGATGCCAAACTCAGACTTGCCCATTGGTTTGCCAAACAAAGAAGCATCATTTGACACTCTAGAGTGTACATCTCAATTTCTGTCCTCAGTGGAGAGGTGCCATGGAAGCCCTTTCTATGAAGCTCTCCATCCAAAGTTCTTGAGCTGGTCTGAAGACACCATGAACTTTGGAGGTATGTAGTTATTAACTTTGCAGAAAGTTGTTCACCTTTGTCCACTATACCCCTCAGAATCTACTAACCCACTCTTTGATTTTATGTGGCCTACCATTTGGTGGCTGAGTTGATATCATTATTATACCCCTCCACTTTGGTATAATAATAATATGTTGACTGGGTTGACTGGAGGACTGGACTAATTGCACCTCATTCTACAAACAAATGTTTGTAGAATGAGGCATGTCTATGTGCTTAATTTAATATACATGTAGCCATGGAATTGATTGGAACACCTTAATTCAAAAATTTGATTGGGTGAGGGAATGTTTTTGGCAGTATAGTCCATATCTGTATATAGGGTATTAGACATGGTCTTAACCTTAAGAGGTTGTATCTCCAGAGAAGGGACATCAATTTGGTCAGACCTTATCCTGGTCTACTTTGTACATGAGGCTTCAGTCTGCTTGATTTTTAACTGTGCCTGGCAGGCAGGTTGTTCCAGGTATCTCTACTCTGACTCCTTTCTGAGATTAGTGTAGCAGGAGGTTGTTTCTTTTTTTTCTCTTTGTAAATGGTGTAGCTGAAGCAATAAATGGTTCAAATCCCTCGTTTTCATTCTTTTCTGGCTCTACACATTATCCTAGAGAGACAAATATTTTTCTATGTTCTTAATAATATACTGTATATTTCCCTGTCAGAGTTGATTAATGATTGCACTAGTTCCTGGTTTGTAATCCTCATGTGCATGCTTTCGTGGCTCGGTGTTTTAAAATATTTAGCAAGTGTGTATTGCCACGTCGAATACATGAAGTAAAATGTGTGGTGTGCAGCTTTTGTGTTGAACAACAGCTGGCTTACAGCTAAATTGCTTACTGAACAGTGTACTGAGTCAGAAGGACATGTGTCTCATGGTTGCTACATAATGTGCCATTTACACCGGTGATTACATTGTCTTGAGCACTTTAACCCAATCAGGAGGCAGGGCCATGTTTATTGATTGTCCTGTTACATGCAGGTAAGGTAGGTGTTCACACTTGTCCTGTTAACATAGGCACACACAAGTTTGGCAAACATTTGTCACATGTATTTTTAAAGACAATCTTAATCTGTAAAAAAAAATTGTTCCCTTTAAATTTTGGATTAAATATGTGCTTCTATGAGGAATGGTAACCTTGGGTAAAATATCCCATTTTCAAGGCATTATGGCAATAACACAAAAAAATAACATGATCTAATTGTTTCTATTCAAAACAGAAAGGAAAACAGTGATTTTTATCACTGCTAAATACTATTTAATGCAGTTATAATAATGCAATCTATAACCTTTATTTATAGTTGTTATGATTTTGATACATAGAAATTATAACTTTAATTGGGGTTCTGGAGTTCTGTCCTTTATAGAGTAACAGTAAAAAATGTTGATTAGTTATTTAGGTAGAATCAGGGGTCACCACATGCTCTGTATTTTGCCAACTGTAGTTTTTATACAGGGTTATTATAGACTTAAGAAAGGCTCTCCTTTAGTTTCCACACCATGACTGTCGGGGGTTTTTTGTGACAGGAAATGTTTCCAAACAGGTAAACTTGTCTCTTTTGGGATCAAGGGAAAGATAAAAGCCTATTTTCAGTCAGTTGCCAGGCAGTGGGCAGCATCAGGTGGGGAATAGAACATGCAACACTGTGCTGAACACAGCAGGAGAAAACTCTGGTGGGTCCAACAATTTCTCTAGTATCTCAGTAAACTGACTGTAAACCGTAGGAATAGTATGATGGCAGATTAACATCCAAAACATTAACACTAGATTAAAAAACACATTACCTGTAGGCCCTAATCTTCAAAGATTCCAAATAGGGGTCCTAAATTGCGTGTATAAAAAAAAAATAAATTGCATGTACAATAAGTCGGCATGTTGTGCGCAATTGTCAAAGATTGCACGTGCAATGGATGACAGGTGCAAAAGAGGATCAGACCGCCCTTTATCATTTACCGCTCACAATCAGAAGTCAGGATGAGTAAATAGAGGACTTATCAAAGCAGGGCAGAAAGGGCAGAAACTGTGAGTTTGATCATTTCAGGCAGGCGTATTGCAGTGTAGTTTACAGACAAGTTTTAGGTTTTCAAATTAATACTTGTGGCCTGAGAAAGAAATATTCTTACCTTGCCAATTAAAAACGATTTTTTTTTCTCTTGCCACCTCCCTAACCTTTTTTTTTTTTTTTTTTTTTTAATAAAACCAATTAGACCATGTAATCCACATTTGAAAATGTCAGAATCTTTGTTTTAAGAATGTCTTTCATGAAACCATGGTATTCTTACTCAAGGCTATCGTGCTGTCAGAATCTCATTCAGGGCCCGTGCCTTGTTAAGAGCCACATGCAGCTGATAGCACACATCCAAGCAATGTTTTCCAATCCACAAAGTCTTCAAGGTTAGAACGTTTGTCTGTTTCTTTTACCACACAGACTTAACAAAAACAGCATGACACAGAAAAGCCTGTGAGCACTCGCAAATGTGCTGCTCCTCTGCTGGCAGAGGACAATGTATTTGTTGTTGAAATTGTACTTCAGATGTACTTTCTGTTTCTGAAATGACTAAGTGTTGCAAATTAAGATGTGGCAGAGAAGTTGCAGCTGAGCCTGTAGTGAGATAGGGAGCTCGCCATCAAACTGTTTCAACCTCAGATTAATGTACAGTTCATAAAATTAAGATAATTTCACTCTTAGGTGCTTTTGTATTTCTTCTAATTTCTCTGTCAGCATTAAATTTAAAACCAAATATGATCGGGAAAGGATTATCATTTTATAATGTTTAGGTTGATTAAAAAATGCCCTTATCCTGTATCTGAGTGTGTCTCTATTACACTGAAGCCTTGAACCCTCTGTTAAACAAGGGCCAGCATGGTCTTTAAATCTAACAAAATATTCGTTTGTAGGTGCTGAATCAGAGATGTTGAAGTATGTTGATATCAATTTTTTTTTCTTTTACAAGTCTTAAAAACTTACTCAGATTAGTTCTTTGGGTTAAGGCATCATTTGTAAAACTAATTGATGTCCTCCCAGCTTGTGATTGCTGTACATCATTTATATATACAGCGTGTGCCTTTTACTGAATTTAATGAGCTTCGGTTTCTTCAGTGCAACATGCAAGGTGCGATGTGACTTTAAGGGATTCAAATTCTCATAAAGAGCTGGAAACATCTCTACTGAGTCAAACTACCCTTTACTCAGAATGTCTAACATCTAATGTCTTTAAAAACTTGACATAAAGTGACAATGTCATTAATCAATTCAAAATAACAAAAGTGCTTTATCGCTGTTTCCTCCAATATATTTTTTCAGTTTGTTCTATGTGTTTTATTGAACCCAATGTGGTTATCCCCATCATCCCCATTCCCAAAAAACTGCCATAGACAGCCTGAATGATTACAGACCCATCGCCCTGACGTCTGTAATCATGAAGCGCCTGGAGCGATCAGTCTCCCAACACATCAGAGACTGCCTCCCCTCCTCCTTTGACCCCCACCAGTTTGCGTACAGGGCAAACCGGTCTATGGAGGAAACCATCACCCTTACACTCCACACAGCGCTGAGTCACCTGGAGTACAAGAAGAGCTATGTGAGGATGCTGTTTGTGGACTACAGCTCACCATCGTTCCAGACATCCTCATCACCAAACTACTGGAATTACAGATCCCCCTCCCCACCTGCAACTGGATTAAAAACTTTCTGATGGGCTGTCCACAAGCCGTGAGACTTGGCCCCCACCACTCCTCCACAATCACACTCAGCACTGGTTCCCCTGAAGGCTGCGACTTAAGCCCTCTACTGTACGCATTTAAAACCTTCTTAAATGCCTTTTTTTATCCTACTGTGGTGTATGGTAGCCCAGATCGAGCACCCTCAATTTCGTTGTACCGCCCAGTAAAGACTATTCTATTCTATTCTATTCTATTCTATTCTATTC
Source organism: Characodon lateralis (assembly GCA_036250325.1). Taxonomy (NCBI): domain Eukaryota; kingdom Metazoa; phylum Chordata; class Actinopteri; order Cyprinodontiformes; family Goodeidae; genus Characodon; species Characodon lateralis. The sequence continues at coordinate 8,766 of JAHUTJ010025555.1, read as the reverse complement.
TATTCTATTCTATTCTATTATTTGTACACTAATCAAATAACAATATCTCCGACGTGCTTGCCATAAGCATCTGTGTAGACACAATTTCAAGTCAATGTAATATAAAAGTACTCTATCAGTCCCAAAGGGAATTTAAATGTTGTTGTACCTATCCTATACACATATAGCTGTGCGCAGGAACTATCTCCTGTAGTGGTCTGTATTACAGTGGATCTAAAGATGTCTCTTTCAGCTTGTTAAACTTTGGTGTACAAAAAGGCAACTGTGGCTGAGTAGGAAGAATAGTCGTCTTCAAACATTGTGGGTTCATTTCCAGCTTCCTCCTGAGACATGTTGATGTGCTCCTAGCAAGGCACTTAACCTCAGCTTGCCTATGATTTGTGTATTGGTGTATGAATGTGTGTGCCTTTGTGAGTGCAAATGGGTGAATGTGGCTGTAGTGTAAAGCGGTTTGATTGGACAGTATGACTGGAAATGTGCTACTTACTATTTAACCTAAGACACCCTGTATGACAGTCTGATGAAGAGAATTCTTAGGATTTTATGAAGAATCCTTATTTGCACCATCATCTCCAGAGGCTTCAGAGTTGTCCACAGAAAAGAGACAGCCTTCTTTATAAGCTTGTTAAACTTTGGTGTACAAAGCCAAGCTGCATATAATGAAACAGCCGATGCCTGGTCACGCACAGAAAAGACACTCCTGTGCTTAAGGTTTTGACCAGCACCACCTGCATCGGAATTCAGTAGGACATAGGGGCCTGACGAGTAATGACATTTATCCATTCATACTGCAAAATGTATATACACCGCCCTATCTGAGTTAAAACCCAAAGCAGTAATGGAAGTATCGAAAGGCATCTGCCAGCCACTGACCAGTACATCTATCCATCTGTAAGGCTGATTAGTCTTTGGAGGGGCTGGTACCAGCAGGAGGTGAGGTACGCCCTGGGGAGGTTGCCATTCCATCACAGGGCAACACAGAGAGAAATAGGATAAACAACCATGTATGCACACATTTAGACCTAAGAATACTTTTCAGTGTCCATTCTAACCTGTAGTGCATGTTTTAGACTATGGGAGGAAGCCAGGGTACCCAGAGAAAACCCAAGCATACACATGGAGGACATACAAACTCCATGCAGAACGGCTTTTAGGCCAGGATTTCAAGACAACAGTGCAAATCAAAGCGCTTTTACAACAATTGGTTACTATACTGCCCGTGTCCTCACTAAAACTGTGAAAGTAAAACACATCACCCGAGTTCCAAAGTCCTTACATTGGCTCACTCTATCTCTGTTAGTGTATAAATCACTGAATGGCTTTGCACCAAAAGTTATTAAGGATTTGCTGTTGTTATACCAACCTTCCAGGCCATTCAGGTCTTCTGGTTCAAGTCTACTCTGCATCACCAGAATCAGAACCAAACACTGAGAGACAGCATTTAGTTCTTATCCTCCACAATCTGGAAACTTCCAGAAAACTGCAAAAATGCTGAATCCCTGAGTTCTTTTAAATCAAGGTCAAAAATCCAATTGTTTAGGGTGGCCTTTGGCTGTTCAATTTAAACTATTGAAACTACTGAAACATCATTAATTTCAGGCTGCGGTCAAACTTTTCTTTCCTTTCCTTTATGATACTACTGCAATGTACTATACTTTATTGTGTTATTTTTTATCATGTAAAGCACTTTGAATTGTCTTGTTGCTGTAATGTGCTATACAAATAAAATTCCCTTGTCTTGCCTATGGAGACTGGATGTGAGAAGAGACAAGAGGCACATATATATATATTTTACAAATTGGTATAAAAACAGCTATTAGTAGAGATGCACAAAGAAATTGGTGATTGGAATTGGGCAACTTTCATCTTTACTGGCTTTGACAAGTGACTATACTGGTCAAAGACAGTATAGTCAAAATTCAAAGGTCTAATCTTATTCTGATTCTGACCCAAAGATAGCTGTTTTGGTATTAGTGACATGAAGTTTAAACGAAAATTCAACATGGATGACTCACCATCACCTCCAGCTTCGTCTAATTATTCCTCCATGCGGCTCTGCTCCACAAATCAGCGTGAAGTCTGCAGCTCTTCCCGGCCAATCATCCTTCAAGGCTCCACTTTAAAAGATCTTCATCCATGGAACCCCCCGTTCTGCAGCTGAACTTTGATAGTTAGATTTTCATTATTTCTTAGCCATAGGCAGGTGCTTTCATGTGTGCCTTTGCCAGCATTCCTATTTAGATGGTTAGGTTTCTCTATCTCCGCCATCTCCATGCGCTTTCATCATGCCTTGGCAGGCATTTCCATTTAGATAGTAAGGCTTTCACGATCTCCGCCATTGGCAGGCGCATTCATTCATGCCTTTACAGTCATATCTATTTAGATAGTAAGGCTTCTCTATCTTCGCCATCTGCAGGCACTTTTATTCGTGCCTTAACAGGCATCTCAATTTAGTTTGTTAGGCTTTCTTTATCTCCGCCATCTCCAGGCGCTTTCAATCATGCCTTGACAGGCATCTCATTTAAATGGTTAGGCTTTTTCTATCTCCGCCATCTTCAGGCGCCTTCAATCATGCCTTGGCAGGCATTTCCTTTTAGATAGTTAGGCTTTCATGATCTTCCCCATTGGCAGGCGCTTTCATTAATACCTCGACAGGCATATCTATTTAGATAGTTAGGCTTTCTCTATCTTCGCCATCTGCAGGCACTTTTATTCATGCCTTAACAGGCATCTTAATCTAGTTGGTTAGGCTTTTTCTATCTCCGCCATCTTCAGGCGCTTTCAATCATGCCTTGGCAGGCATTTCCTTTTAGATAGTTAGGCTTTCATGATCTCTGCCATTGGCAGGCGCTTTCATCAATGCCTCGACAGGCATATCTATTTCGATAGTTAGGCTTTCTCTATCTCCGCCATCTACAGGCGCTTTCATTCATGCCTTGACAGGCATCTCAATCTAGATGGTCAGGCTTCTCTATCTCTGCCATCTCCAGGCGCTTTCAATCATGCCTTGACAGGCATGTCATTTAGATGGTTAGGCTTTTCTATCTCCGCCATCTTCAGGCGCTTTCAATTATGCCATGGCAGGCATTCCCATTTAGATAGTAAATATCATGATCTCTGCCATTGGCAAATGCTTTCAATCATACCTTTACAAGCATTTCTACTTAGTAGGTAGGCATTCCTATCTAGATAATTAAGCTCTTACCTCCATTGGCAGGCTCGTTCCATCATACCTCGGCAGGCATCTCAGTTAGTTATCATGCTCATCTGCCTGTCAGACAACTCCCTCTACGCCTTGTCAGGCAACTTTTATATGGTTTAACTATCTAATTTTAACCTTTCGTCCTAGAACTGAACACCTCATCCTGCTCGTAATGTCAAGAGTTCATAACTCCCTCTCTAATCTCAGCCTCAGCTCGTCCTCGACTTTTTGGGGGAAGACATACCTAATCCTAATCCTAAAATGCCCTTACTAGCTCTCATCATCCTCAGAGTATATGTCTTCCTCCAGGGTACGAGCGCCAAACCGATATATTTTATTAATAGACCTGCTAATCATAATCTCGTTGTTTCCCTCCTTTATGAGTCTTTCCAGGTTGAATTGGAGTTTTAATAAAAATTCAACGTGGAAGACTCAGCTTCATCGCTTCCGCTCCGCCTGATGACTCCGCCATAGCGCTCCAATCAGAGACGGGTCCACTCTTCTCCTCGTCTAATCAACTCCCAAGACATTATATTTAAAGTCCTTCAACTCGGAAATCACTGCTTCCCTATCAATTTCTTAGTTCCATCTAGAAATTTAGCCTTCTCAGACCTCAAGTTCTATCCTGATAATTTCAAACTCAACCCTAACATACCAAAGGGAAAGGTCCATGTTTCATCTCTAATGTTCGCCTCGATGGCACGTTCTGCCCATCTCAAGCATGCTTGAATCCACTCTTAAAACATTGCAAACTTAGCTCGCCCAGCATCCCCTTCTTTCTCACTCTACAAGGAGCACCATGTCTCCTCCTCGTTCTTTAAGTTTTGAGGCATCTTTAGACTAGTACAACCCGCCTCCTAGTCAGGTCTCAGGTCACCTTCTTGAACTGGAGCTGCCTATACAGCAGCAACCCAAGCATTTATACAGCTTCCCTTCATCAACTCGGCCGTTGGCCTTCTTAAGCCACAGTCACCAGACTTCCACTCTGTGATAGCGGTTCAATGATCTCCCAGCTCTTAGGTATGAGCTTCCTGCACTAACTGGTGGTGGTTGGCCTTTCAGATTTGTCTCTTCCTTCTAATCAGTTTGCTGATTTAACTTTTTTAATCCTCCTAGATCCTCATCCCCCGACATCCTTTAGCTGCAGATCCGTTCTATTTTCACGCCTATTCTTCTCAGTCTCCGTCTCATTTTTCTCCTCTACAGGCATCAACGTTAATTATTTTCTTTCTTAGATCTTCAGTCCCATCTATGCCTTGTCAGGCTCTGCCCAATCTACACCTTGTCAGGCTCTGTCCCAATCTACGCCTTGTCAGCCACTGCCCCATCTATGCCTTGTCAGGCACTGCCCCATCTACGCCTTGTCAGGCACAGCCCCATCTGCACCTTGTCAGGCACACTAACTTATTCCTTATCTCTAGGCTCATAACGTTAATCAATTCTTTTCCTTTCTTCTTAGATCTTCAGCCCCATCAACGTCTTGTCAGGCACACTAACTTAATCCTTATAAACCTCAATAACTTCCCTTCCTTCATTTCCGGCCTTGGCCCCAGCCTTGGCCTCTTTTTTTTTTGGGTGGGGGAGACATCTTTAAATCTAACCCTAAGATGTTCATTCAAGCGCATGTCATTCTCAGCATTCACGTCTTCCACTGGGGTCCGAGCGCCAAAGAAATAAACATTCACTAATAAACTTTTCTAATTGCATCCCTGTCTTCTCTTTGTGAGTCTTTCCAGGTTGAAATGAAGTTTAAACGAAAATTCAACATGGAAGACTCAGCATCACCTCCAGCTTTGTCTAATTACTCCTCCATGTGACTCTGCTCCACCATTCAGCGTGAAGTCTGCATCTCTTCCCGGCCAATCATCCTTCAAGGCTCTGCTTTAAAAGATCTTCATCCATGGAACCCTCCGTTCTGCAGCTGAACTTTGACCCTCCTCCACCCCATCTCCACCATTTGGCTTCCAAACTCTTTCCAAATCTCCTCAGGCCTCCACTCCACCACCAGGATCGGACCCCAGGGGGGATGACATCTTTAAATATAACCCTAAGATGTTCATTCAAGGGCATGTCATTCTCAGCATTCACGTTTTCCACTAGGGTCCGAGCGCCAAAAATATAAATATTCACTAATAAACTTTTCTAAATGCATCCCTGTCTTCTCTTTGTGAGTCTTTCCAGGTTGAAATGTATTTTCTCTGAGAAGTCAAAAACTATGGGGACAAATCCATAATTCCTTCAGGCTGAGGGCGAGCGACAGTTTAACCAGACAATAGGATGGCTGAACAGACTGAAGCAAAGTTTTATCCTTTTGAGCTTTCAACCTCTGTCTTTCAAGGAACATGCTGGATGTGCACATAACAGACTGCGGTTTTAGTAATGCTCATAGATGATAAAGGATTCCATTGATAGTTTAAATGTCAATAAATGAATTTGTCCTAAAATAAGAGTAAAACCCTGTTTCACAGCAACTGTTCCCTTACACACAGCGTGAGGTGAACTTTGATCTTAATATAAATAATTAATTAGAGCTCATGGCATATATAAAAAAAATATCTTCCCAAAATGTTTCAGCACCCTGCAAACAGAAGCCTGGCTGTAGTCCAGGTAGCTTCTCTTACTTATCGACTTCATTGGACCAATATCAATTTATTAAAGTCTTTAAAAGGTTACTTTCTTTGTCTACGATCTTATGGGAATATTATTATAGAGAAAAGACAAATAACAAATACAGGATTTGACAGAATCCAAATATAGTATCCAATAAAAAGAAAAAAACATGAAAACACATATGTTAATGAGCCATATGGGCAAACAAGGTGGTTGGAAATGTACTGAATAACGCAAGGCAGCCTCATTGATTGCTGCTGTGCGATCAAACCAACACAGCTGTACAACTGATGGCCAGGTATAATAACTGGACAGATGGTAAGACAGGTGGATAAACAGAGTTATGGTTTGGATGGACGACAGATGAACAGATGGGCAGACAGAGAGACAGATGGGACATTAATATCACACATACAGAAAGGGAGAGAAGAGGAAATTGAGACTTAAAAGGAAACCAATAGATAGATAGACATAGAAAATCAAGGTGATATTCTTCAGCTTTGACGGTTCAACAACAGGCTATGTAGGAGATGCCAAGAGGGAACATCTAGAATCACTAGGATATTTTTTCAAGTTTGCCTCTAAGTCAAATGCATGAAAAACTGAAAGAACAATATGAAGCAACAGAAATGGGTGAAGAGGTCCACTAATAGCTTCCTTGTTGTCTTATTGTTTGGCTGAGCAAAATCAAAGGAGTAGACACCAGTACAAGAACTAGAGAAACTTCTTATTACTATTCTAATAAATAATGAGCTGTAACAGAGTTATTGCACCACTAACGGACCCCACCCAGCAAACATGATGGAGAACTGCTTGCTGCTTCAGAGAGGACTTACGCCTTTAATAGCAGAGCATGACAGCACCTGTAAATTACAGTGTTCATAATTAACTACCCTGCTCCTCATCTTCAACTAGATTTTTTAGCAGCATTTTTAGTTATGTTTTGACCCGTTATGGTTCAGTTTCTGACTGTAGGTGTGGATGTAGCTGTTATAGCCTCCACAGTGATTTCAGTTGGGAACAAAAGACAAAACAAAAACGTTGACAACTGGCATAGGGTGTTTTGTTTTGAAGTTGGCATGTTTTACCCGTGGTTGTGAGAGTTTATCCAGGTACTATGGCGCCTTATAGTCCAAAGACCTGCATGTCACATTAACTGGTGACCACTGCCCTCAGGTAGGCATGGTAGTATGTCTCCCTGTAATTCCTCCAATCAAGACTCTGTCTTTCTGATTGCAACTCTTGGTAACTCATGGCTCCCCTAACCCTGACAAGAAAGTGGATACAGAAAACAGATAAATGATAAGAAAGGCTCTACAATAACTTTTTATGTTTTCCTTACATCTCTAAAGGATTTGATTCACCTGATTTTTGTACTGACAGGTTCTGATTCTGTTGCATCATTTAAAATGCACGAAGGTATGAACCCTAGGGAAATAATGGATGACCTAAAAATCATCACTGCTGTGTATTCTAAAAGGGAAAATGCTTCTTATTCATGAGATACGTTGCCTTACAAAATACGCCTGGAACTTTTTTGAATTTTGTCATGTTACTCAAAACAAACTTGATTGTTATTTAGGTGACGGAGCACATAATTTTACAGTGAACAGAAACTTATTCATCGTTTTCAGTTTTTTCTTGTCTATGCAAGTCTGAACAGTGTAGCAGGCATTTGTATTAAGCCTCCCCCCATGAGGCAATACTTTTGTAGAACAGTCTTTCACTCCAATTAACGGTGTAGGTCTTTACTATGACTCTACCAGTTTTGCACATCTACAGACATAGTTATTTGTTATAAAACATTTCTTAAAGTGAAAGGGATAATTTCATGTTTTATAGTAGACATTTTATGAAAATAGAAAAATAGAAAAAAACTTAAGCAGGATTTAAAAAAACATATTATACTTATAGAAAAATATAATATACAAAGTGAAGGCTGAGGACTCAAAATAAGGACTCAGAATGAGTCCTTATTTGTCAGATTACATATTTCCCCCAACAACAATACTTTAAATGTCTTCATTCTGAAAAAAGCTCTTTCCATAGATGACCAGATGCTATATCTATATTAGGATACCATGAAATCAATTGATTGGCGAAGTACAGCCTGATGGGAGTGTCATGGTGTGTCATGATCATGGACATCTGGCTGTGACAGCTCCGGATGCCTTCAAAACAACTTAAATGAAACAAAATAAGCTAGAAAGAGGAGAGGAATACATATTCTTTGCCCTTCAAACAGAACGCCTAGATATACACAGATACTTTTGTCCAACATCTTCATTTGAGGAGGCAGTTCTTCTTCCCCTGAGAAGAATGACTCTAACTAATCTTGTCACACATAGCAGTGGAAAATGACCTTTGTCTTCTCAAACATTGACTCACTTCATTTGTCTCTCAGTAATGCCCATCTGTCTGTTTGTATTAATTACTTTGTGGCCACTCACTTGATGCTTTTGCTGCATGAGAGGTACGTGCATCACTATTTTCTTAATTTTTTAAAGCGTCCATCGATTTATTCTGCCCAACTTTAACTGTCTAGTAGTAGGTGTAATAGTAAGTCTTCACCTCGGAGGTAAAATGCATACTTGGGACTTTTAAATATATTGGGTGTACAAGGCCTAACGTACAAGAACCACTTGCCTTTTTCATAAAAGTGCATTCCTGAACCATTTAGTCACCTTCTGTCTCTGTAAGAGTTTGTTCTGGATGGACTCAAATGTAGGAATGCAGGTAACTTAAACAAGGTCCAGAATGACAGCATGCCAAAAACTAAGAAACAAGCAGGACACTGGAGGATGTGACAATGGGCTGAGAAATCTTAAAACTATACAGGTCCTTCTCAAAATATTAGCATATTGTGATAAAGTTCATTATTTTCCATAATGTCATGATGAAAATTTAACATTCATATATTTTAGATTCATTGCACACTAACTGAAATATTTCAG